>JAEANM010015615.1:0-13564 GCA_017656035.1 Myanophis thanlyinensis
GAGGGAGGGTGCCCCCACAGAGAAGGCTCGAACCCTTGGGGCTGCCAGGCGACACCGTCCTGACAGTGGAACCCCAAAGAGGCCAGCCCTGTGGGAACGCACAGGTCGGCGGGAGGCTGATTTGGCCTCCTGATCCAGAGATATCCCATTGTTGACCCCCAGTGGCATTGCCGTTCCCCATTTGAAATTTGTGTGAAATCTGGGGACCTTTACACAAGTACTAGTGTACCAATTGCATGCTTTCCTGAACTGAGAGGCTCTTCAGATAGTTGATCACACTGCTCGTTTCATGATTGCATATTGCAGAGAATTCTACGTGAGACTATCTTGGAAGACCATATGTCTATCTACAGATGGTTTGGAAACAGTGGTACAGGCAGGAATGGAGGGGGACACTATTAGTGACTCCAGTTCTGGATACAGTTCATGATGTTGCTTATCACCTTTAAAATTCATTACAGCTTAACTACAAAGCCAGAACCAACATGAACCTTATATGTCCCAGGTATCAACACAAACCTGTGGATCACACAAACCTCACCATCTAGAAATGACAGATGATCATGAGACTGGAAATGAAAGAGATCATGAGTTCAACTTCTGCTATAGCCATGAAAGCTGGTTGGATGATTTTGGACCGGTCCCTCTCTCTTAAGCCCAACACACGTCACAGGGTTGTTGTGGGAGAAATAGGAGGAGGAAGATGTGTCAGACATGTTCACTGCCTTGAGTTATTTGTAAAGTATTATGACAGGATACAAATAAGTAATAAATAAATGAAACCCCCACTCTTCCCCACTTTTTTTTTTAAAAGTAAGATGATGAGAATGAGGCATTGGAAAAGAAAGATGCAATTCATTCCAGGGTGAGATATTGATGCCTTCAGGGTATGAGGTGTGATAATACTGCATATTTAGCATACTATTCATATACTGTCTTTCAGATT
Organism: Myanophis thanlyinensis; assembly: GCA_017656035.1. NCBI lineage: Eukaryota > Metazoa > Chordata > Lepidosauria > Squamata > Homalopsidae > Myanophis > Myanophis thanlyinensis. The sequence continues at coordinate 947 of JAEANM010015615.1, forward strand.
ATAAAGTCTTTATACACTTACAAAGTGTATCTGAACATTGTATCTGAACATTATAAACAGTATATGAATAAAATATTCAAATATATAACAAATGCATCTAAAATAAATGGTGTTAGGAAATAAATGCCATGCAAATGTTTTAAATCCTTAATTTGTTTTTTTTTTTAAATAACACAAACCTCAGAAAAAGAATGTGAATTTTACATGTGCTCTTATCTTAAAATATATCTCGCTTAGTTTGTCTCCATAGTTAACGACATTGCATTGTTCTATCACTGGATGCAGTAATTTAAAATGCCTCACCAGTGAAGTGAGGGCTAAAATAGGATAGGGCTGTGATCACCAAACCTGGGGGGGGTGGAGGGGGCGTGCGTTCCTGGTGTGCTTTCTGATCACAGCTATTGAAAATGGAGGTGAGAAACAGAAAATACAGAATCAGTCCTAAAATAGACTTTGTATGTTATGTTATGACAAAAACCTTGGAAGAAAACAGAATATTCTGGTCTGATGACATACTGTATGCTGCGTCTTCACTTTATCTGATTGTTCGTCTATCTCCAGTTATGTTCAGGGCAATAGCTTTCTGCCTAAAGGTTTCCCACCTCCATAAGAGCAGAGGGCTAAAGAACTCCGCTGACTCAAGAATATCTAGGCCCGTGATGGCGAACTATGGCACAGGTGCCACAGGTGGCATGCAGAGCCATCTTGCTCGGCACACAAGCTGTCGGCCAACTTACTTCCAGTTGAGCTTGCACATGTGATTTCACATGCATGCATGTGCGATTGCAGAGACCCAGTTGGTATTCGGGCGTCCGCTGTGCATGCGTGCGATTGCAGCAGGAAATCCAGCTGGTCTTTGGAGCTCTCCTGAGCATGCACGCATGATTGCTCATGTGTGCGTGAGTGCCTGCGCGCAGCACACGTGCATTGCATGTACAAAAGCTGCAGGCATGTGCAGATGGTGCAGTTGCACATGCAGCGCACATGGAGGAGCCGCATGCAAGTGCAGATGGCACGTGCAAAGCATGTACTTTTTGGCACTCAGTAAGTAAAAGGTTTGCCACTACTGATCTAGGCCTTGGAAATATATCAATAGAGTGCTTTGCATCTAAGGATATTTGTCATATGTCTGACAATCAAGATGGAAAATAAGGGGATAGCTCTCATCAATTCTCTGAATGTATCAGGACCCAACCCAGCTCAGTTAGAGAGAATTCAGGAAGTAAAGATTGTTTTTCACCATTGTAAACCCCAAAGGAATAGGAGGCCTCAGTCCTCAAAGGTTGATCATAACTGTTTAGAAATGGTAGAATCTTCTGGATATTGTTGAAAGCTCCAGAGATACAGAAAGACTATTTAAGCCAGACAAAGCTATATGAATATTGCTCAGCATTCCATCTGCAGAACTAGTCAGTAGATAGTTAAGCTTACTTATTATTTATAGTTAAGCTTACTTCCCTTGCCTTTAATCAGTAGGATGATAATCATAATTTATCTTTGCTCTTGAATTTAGTTTTCCAGGATGTATATAAATAGAATACATGGTTGTATTAAATGGGATGGCCAGTGGAATTGGGTGGGTGGGGTGGAGATACCTGAATATAAAGAGGTTTCTTAAAAGCAACCTATTGTCCCCATCCTCCCATTGTTGAGAATTAAATTTGCTTCTGTTTCAGTGACTTGGGACTAGGGTGATCTGTAATGGCAAAATAGCCTACCTGATGGGATAGATCCATCCTATTGGACTCTGTCTGCCAACTGGAGGGAGGGGCTTTCCTGAAAGTTCTGGAATGCCCTCCAAGAAGATACAGGAAAAAGCCGTTTGCTGTACAGGCAAAGGGAACTCCATGGCTGCCCTCCTCCCACTACAGTGGCGGCGGCAGAGTTTTATTTTTATCCTCTGTCTTCCACCTTGCTGCTTCCATCACTGTCACTCTCCAACGTGAGGCAAGCCTCCCCTCCCTTGGCCCCTGAAGGGAGAAATGGGGTTGTGTAGTGCCAAGAGAGGATTTTTCTGTCTCATTCTTGTCTCTGGGATATTCTGGAGTCAGTCCATTTGTCATGTACCACCTCAGGGGTTTCCCTTCATTTCTTACGAAGTTATTATCCCAAGAAGGCTGGCACCCCGACGAGGCCGAGAACCACAAGACCTTACTTATTTAATGGAGATAGAAGGGAAAGGCCATGTGGTACACCTCAGGCAGAAGAGGAATTTTGTTCCTAAACACTTCCCTGTTTTTACCTACAACGAGGATGGAGCCATTGAGGTGGATTACCCTTTCATCAAGAATGACTGCTTTTACTATGGCTTTGTACAGGATGAGCCTTCCTCCTTGGTCACCCTCAGCAGTTGCTCAGGAGGACTCAGAGGGTTTCTACAAGTGGGTAATAAGCTCTACGAAATTGAACCTCTGCAGACATCTTCTTTTCAGCATGTGGTCTACAGACTGGAGGAGAAAGGGAATGATATCCCAATCAAGTGTGGACTAATGGAAGAAGACAAAAATCGCCAGGAGGCCATGATCCAGAACAGAGAGAATATTGTAAGGAAAAGTGCTTTGAGTGGACTATGGCAAACATACCCCAAGTACATGAAGATAGCGATTGTAGTAGAACATGAGCGATATGTCCAATTTGATAAAAACGAAACTGTCACTGCTAGGCACATCCTGGATGTTGTTCATCTTGCTGATTCGTTGTACAAGCCTCTTGGGATTCATCTGGTGGTGGTTGGCTTAGAAATATGGTCACAAAAGAACCTCATTGCAATAGCAAAAAACATAGATGAATTGCTTGACACTTTCAATACATGGAGGAAAACGATACTTGTCCAGCATTTAAGGCATGATGTTGGCCACCTATTTGTATATAAGCATTTTGGGATTAAGTTTGGATTATCGTTTGTTGGATCTGTGTGTGATCCGAAATGGGCATCTGCTGTTGAGGCATTTATTACTTCTAGTTTATTTTCTTTCACAATAACTTTTGCTCATCAACTGGGTCATAACCTTGGTATGCAGCATGATGAGAAATCCTGTGCCTGTACACAACATTCTTGTATTATGGCTCCCTTCCAAAGCAACACAAGTAAGTTCAGCAACTGTAGTTATACCAGTTATTCTAAGCTAATGGATACTAGTAGAAAGCAATGTTTGCTAATTCCGCCAGAACATGAGAAATTGTATGACCTCAAAAACTGTGGCAACAAGGTGGTAGAGAGTGGAGAGCAGTGTGACTGTGGTTCGAAGTTCCATTGTCAATCAGACGCATGTTGCCAGTCTAACTGTATGTTGCGTTCAGGAGCCACTTGTGCTTTTGGAAAATGCTGTGCTGACTGTCAGCTTCTTCCAGCCGGAACACTTTGTAGAGAAAGGACTAACATGTGCGATCTTCCAGAATACTGCACCGGAATTTCAGAATGGTGTCCTGAAGATGTTTATGTACAGGACGGTGCTCCGTGCTCTGATGGGGGCTATTGCTATCATGGAGAATGCTCTACTCACAGTGAGCAATGCAAAGTTATCTTTGGCAAGGAAGCATTGGTTGCCCCACTGGAGTGTTTCAGTGCAATAAATTCTCGAGGTGATCGTTTTGGCAATTGTGGCATTATTCCTGGTAATAAGTATAAGAAGTGTTGGAACAATAATGTCTTGTGCGGCAGAGTCCAGTGTGTAAACATTGGTGAAGTGCCTAATTTGAGTGAGCAGAACTCCATAATTCAAACTTTTGTTAGCAACCATTCGTGCTGGGGTACAGATTCTCCAAGTGGAATTGGTGTGGCTGATATTGGAGCAGTGAAAGATGGCACACGGTGTGGCCTCGGCATGATATGCATTAATGGTGATTGCATCAAGGTCTCCCTCCTGAACTATGATTGTAATCAAACCAAGTGCCACAACAGAGGAATATGCAACTCTCATAAACATTGTCATTGTAACTCTGGCTGGGCTCCTCCATACTGCCTAAGGAAAGGCAGTGGTGGCAGCATTGATAGTGGGCCTCCTCCACCCAGCAGTGCCAGTGAAAGAAGGACTAAAGGCATTGTAATAGTTCTTTCTGCTGCTGCTCTTCTAGCTGGGTTTGGCATCTTATAACAAACTGAATGTTGGATGACACACTTTAGTAACTCCAGTTCCAACCCAAGGACAAGTGTCCAGCCTGATATTATAAACTCTTAGGAGGCTAGGAGGATATAAGAAATATCCTTCCAGGGCATTGTGCCGCAAACAATGCAATTTGTTTCTTGCAATTTGGCCTCTAAAGATAGTTTTCCGATCTTTATCGCTGTAGCTTTCTAGGCTTATTGCCTTATGAAAAGCCTTATGACACTCAGAATGTGGGGTGGGCCATTTAGATAACTACTGGGCAATATCCACAAGAGCGCTGTTGCAGTTCATTTCCTTCCTTATTGAAATGGGTGGTTGTTGCAGACCATGTGGATGTAATCCAGGCTATTAGGAAAACCATCAGATAAAATTATAGAAAAAAATTCAAACTTTATCCACCACTTTAAATGGCTCTTCCTATAAAAATTGCTGCATGAAAGGAAGAACTGAAGTTTCTTGTTCTTGTTAAAGCTGAACCCGCTCGGTACTTAACAAATCGATACCATAATATTTTGGATTCAGATACTTTTGAAAGTCTTTCTTGGAGTATCTGCAGCTTATAAAATTTGAGTGGGAGTGGACAATGATAGAGAAGATGCTTAGAGAAGTAAAATGGGTACCTAGACAGATCAGGTTCGCAATGGCATCTTCAGCTGATTTATCTGAATGGCCTATTATGATGAGATGTAGCTTTACACGTGCACATTTTAAATGCCATTTTGAAAAGGCAAAAAGTGCAGCTGGGGCTGATCGTTGTATACATACTGTGAATGGGAAAAGGACCAGATGATGAAGTAGAAAAGCCAGAGGTCACATTTTGCTCAGAAGCAGCATTGCAGTAAGAGTGGTACCATTGGGCTCCTAGTATTTGATGTTTCTCTAGAAAAGAATACCTCAAAATTGCACATACAAGAACTTTGCTCAAGAGCTGCACGGGTATCAATAGTTACAGAGATTCGCAAAGGTGTTGAACATGAGATCAAATACTTCACAGAATCATAGTACAAATAAGAGACCACGTTAACCTGTGACAATATATTTCTTCTAGTGGGGTTTTATATATTTAATACAAGATTTGAGGTAGTGGTGAAATTGTTTGGTGCTCGTACCAACACTCCCATTGACTTCAGTGATACATAATCATGTGTAATTGTATTGGGAATTGCAGCATCTGCTTGCAGCTTAATTGTTACCCTGCTATTCTGTAGTAACTCCAATGTATTAACATCGATTCATGAAACTGTTTAGTAAGCATGCGAATACACATATTGTGTTGACGTTGAGAATAAACACATTGTGTTGAAATTGTGATGACAAAAAAATACAGTTCAGATTTTTTCCCTGTAGTTTTTGCAGAAAACACAAGTGCAAACCAGCAGTTTGTTTTAACCATTCTGTATCATTTACAGTCTGCCTTGCCCACTATTTTGTCTTTGAATTTCCTTTCATAATCCATACATGACCACTGCATTTGTTATCACTTGAGTTTCCTGTAAGAATTAATTTGTATTTCTGAACAGTAACATTTCTTCAAAACAGACTCAGTTTACCGTATATCTTTAAAAGAGGGATCTCACCCAGCTATCATATATTATTTATCACTTTGTATAATACAGTAACTACTTTCAAATGTGCTTTGTTATTGTAACCATGAGAATTATTACTTTTAGGGGTTATTTCAAATTATTTAATAAATTATTTTGTACTTATTTTGTTGCTGGCTCTATAGATTTTTATTCTTCAGTAGTGATTTAATTAAAAAGGTATGTGGTTATTTCTCAGAATGTAACATGTTGTTCAAAGATAGCGGAATTAGAGGTTTTGCTAGTAATGCGTCTTGGCCTCCTGGACCATGCAGCATCTATCCATAAGCAAATTTCAGTTGATGTCATCATTATCACAGTACAGACCATTGCACATGATTTGTGTGTCTGGTGCTCTATGGGTACAATATTCTTCGGTCGAATGAATATCCCTTTTATGTGGACAATATATTAATTTAAAACTTGTGTGTTTAAGAATATAGGAAAGGGGTTTCTTTTACATTGTTTTCATTCAATTACATTGTGTTCATTCAATTACATTGTGTTCATTCAATTTTTCATAAAAATTCACTGTTTTTAATTGTGTGTTTGATAGAAGCTTTATTTCATTCTAAATTCTTTGCCAATGAATAAATATTCCAAATAGTTCTTTATAATAGAGGAAGCAGAAAAAACTGGGATTTTTTTTTTAAATAAAATTCTTCAGAAATATTTTGCATCTAAATACTGAAAATTGGTATTATTATCAAGTTGCAAATAACAATACCATGGGTAATGTATTGTGGCCTATTATAGGAGGTTCATGGCAGATGTAGCTTTTAGCCTCTTAGACACAATACTAAACTAGTGCTTGCAGTGTAACTAATTCCCTTGGTTCCATGGAATTAAGGAATGTAATAATTTTCTTGTCACAGGACGGCTTGAACTCATTAGATCAGAATGCTTAATAGTACTTTTCTTAGGCGAAAATGGAAATAAGAAAGCTATACCCGCGATGGGAGGAGGAAACGTTACTTTTCTCCTCATTCAATATGTTGCCACATTTTTGAGAATGACCCTAGATCCGTGATGGCGAACCTATGGCACTGGTGACACAGAGAGCCATCTTGCTGGGCACACAAGCTGTTGGCCAACTTACCTCCAGCTGAGCATGCACATATAATTTTGCATGCATGCATGTGTGATCACAGAGACCCAGCTAGTCTTCGGCCCTCCGCTGTGCATGCACGCATTGCAGCAGGAAATCTAGATGGTCTTTGGAGCTCATGTGCTTGATTCGGAGCTCATGTGGTCTTTGATTGCTCATGTGTGTATGAGTGCCTGCATCTAGCATGCATGCAATGCACATGCAAAAGCTGCATGCATGCACAGATGATATGGTTGCACCTGCAGTGCATGTGGAAGAAGCACACGCAAGTGTGGATGGCACATACAAAGCGCATACTTTTTGGCACTCGGTAAGTAAAAGGTTTGCCACCACTGCTCTAGATTGTGAAATTCTCTTCCTTGCTTTAATGTTGAGTACTTGGAAGTTGTGGGTGGCAAATTTTGAGAGTTCTTTCCAAGGCACAGACAAATGTATGCATATATATTTCTATGAATGTATTTCTGTGTGTGTGTGTGTGTTTTATTATTTATTAATATGACATTACATCACATGCACTATACAAGTAGAAAGACAAATTTCCGTTGATGTTGCAAATTGGAATTCTAATTTAGAGACAGGAGGACAGTTTTTATTGGTGTTATCATTAAAAAAGTGGAATGATAATCCTTGTGATATCATTCAGGAATCTATTCATAGATTATAATCTTATGATTTCCCAATTCTACTTTAGAGCCATTGAAAACAATGAAACTATAATGCTGTTACATGCAGCATATACACCAATAGGAACCTGTCACTAGTGGCTTCCTCTGTCTAGGTAATGCAAAACCTTTAAAGAGGAGAACAACATGACACACACACACACACACAAAATCAGGTCTGCTGCTTTACCTTCCCCAAGATATAGGATTGGTTTAATGGAATATACATTTGATCATGTTTTGATTCACATCTTTATTAATCCATGGAATCTGTGTCAAAATAAGGCCACCTGTTATTATTTTCTTAGGTTTGATGCTTTCTGAACTCACCTACATTACTGAGTCATGATGAAATGTCTGAATTACATTTTTTAAAAAATATTTATTTATTTACTAAATTTATTTCCCAACCATCTTGTTTCGAAGTAACTCGACATGGAAAAATATACCATAAATAAGATCATATGCTTTATCTGTTCAGCAAAATACTTGGGGATGGGAGGGGAAGAGAACCAACCCTCTTTCCTGCCAGTCTGTTCCATTCTGCATCGTCCAAGCTCCACCCACATTCCAAAGGAAGCTACATAACTGTTGCTATATACAGAATCCTCCTTTTCATCATCTTATTTACATCTGAGGTTCTTTTCAGCTTCTTACTGCTCTGTCATCTACTTTAAGAGGGCCTTTTTTCTGGAAATGAAATATGAGAAGGTGTGCTTTCAAGATTTCCTTCAGCCACGAAAAAAGACCATCCATCTTCTGTGGCTCTTGATGTGCCTCAGTAATCTCCTATCTGTGACTGCCAGACAAATACTTCCTCAGGGCTTTATTTATGCTTCTTATGAGGTGATCATCCCACAGATACTAACTCCGACAGCTGGACAACAGGAACGACAGAATGTCACTTGTCTCCTTCAGTTTGAGGGAAATAATATCATCATACACCTCACACAAAAGAAGAATTTGGTTCCTAAGCATTTGCCCATCTTCACCTACAGTAAGGATGGGGATCTACAGCTGGACTATCCGTTCTTCAGGGATGATTGCTACTACCATGGTTTTGTGCAGGACAGACCCTTCTCTCTGGTCACTCTCACTATTTGTTCAGGAGGTCTCAAAGGTATACTGCAGTTAGAAAAGAAGATCTATGAAATTGAACCCATTCAGGGGTCTCCTATCTTTCAACATGTGATATTTCGTTTAGAAGAAAAAGAGAGTGCTGTCCAAATGAGATGTGGCCTAACGCAGGAAGAGCAAAAACATCCAGAGACCATGTTCCAAAACATAGAGAATGCAATTTCCAAAACTGCATCCAAAGGAGACTGGTGGCTACGCACTCGATATGTAGAGATTGCTTTTGTGATTGAACATGAACGTTATTTAATGTTTGCCGGAAATGAAACTGTGACTGCTTTGCAAGTTCTTGACATTATTCACATTGCCAATTCTTTTTATGAACCTCTTTCTATTCAGTTATCTGTAGCTGGACTGGAAATCTGGTCACAAAAGAACTTCATAACGATTTCTCCTGCTGTAGATAGCACTCTTCAGGATTTCACTGACTGGAGGAGAGACTTCTTGGTTAATCATCTAAAAAGTGATGTTGGTCACTTATTTGCATATAAGTCTTTTGAATTTTCACTTGGGTCAGCTTACGTAGGAACAGTTTGTGATGAAAGGATGGGAGCTGCTGTTATCTCATATAAGACTACCAGTTTGGCCATTATCAGTAGCATATTTGCCCACGAATTAGGGCACAATCTTGGTATGCAGCATGATGAACAGTACTGTAGTTGTGGTAACGCTTACTGCGTTATGGCTCCAGTTCATGAAGTGGCTGATAAATTTAGCAATTGTAGTTATAATGACTATTTTCTCACAATGAATGCTCCATGTTTGTTAAGTCCTCCAGACCCCAACAGAATCTTTAAAATCAAATCATGTGGCAATAAAGTAGTAGATAAAGAAGAGCAATGTGACTGCGGCTCAGAAGCTCAATGCAAGCTGGATCCATGTTGTCAGTCTAATTGTACATTTCGTTCTGGTTTCAGTTGTGCTTTTGGTGAGTGCTGTGCTAAGTGTCAATATCTTAAGTCTGGAACTATTTGCAGAAAGAAGGCTAACTATTGTGATCTTCCTGAATACTGTAACGGGACTTCTGAGTGGTGTCCAGAAGATGTTTACATGCAGGATGGTGCCCCATGTAGCAACGATGCGTACTGTTATCGTGGAAACTGCATATCTGAAGATACACAATGCAAAATGATTTTTGGCTTCCATGCAAAAACCGCGACAGCTATTTGCTTCAGAGAAATGAATGCTAAAGGCGATCGCTTTGGCAATTGTGGCCTTAAACGTGGAATTTACTACAAATGTCAAACTAAGAATACCCTCTGTGGCCGAATCCAGTGTGAAAATGTCCACATCTTGCCTTCTTTGGAGGAACGCAGCACCATAATTCAAGTCCCCCTTGGTGATAAGCAGTGCTGGAGTACAGACTACCACAATGGAATGAAGACGGTTGATATTGGAGCAGTGACAGATGGAAGTCCTTGTGGCAAAGACAGGATTTGCATTAACAGAAAATGTATGAGCGTGTCTCTCTTGAATTATGACTGTAACTTCACCAAGTGCCATAATCGGGGAGTGTGCAACAGTCACAAACATTGTCATTGTGATTATGGCTGGGATCCGCCAGACTGCCTCAAAAAAGGGCATGGTGGTAGCATTGATAGTGGACCTCCTCGACCACGCAAACGTTTAACTGCTATTGCAAAAGCTGGGATTATTGGAGGGATTATATATGTCTTTTCCTCTGCTTTTGTTTTGGTTAGTGTAGGGATCTATTTCAGATATGGATTTGTTCGCTTATTTAGAAGGCTTAGGAGAAGAACTGAGTCTTCAACTACAGAAGTGAGTGCACAGTAAATCACAGAAATGAAGTATATCAAATATGTTCAGAAGAATTAATGGATATTATTATATAAAACGCATTTGAGCCTCTGGAATTTGAGTTATTTAATTTGTACTGCTGAAAAAAATGGAACTTAATTTCAGGCAGTGTCATTTGTAAAAGTTCTGTTTTATTGCCTGGGAACCAACTCTCCGGTAAATACTGAATACTTCATTGGGAATTTTTTTTAACTCCATTAATTAATTACCAAAGAAGAAAAAAATAATTTAACATTGCCTTTTAAAAATTCTAACTGAAACATAGTATGGGTGTTTAGGAGAAGCTGATCCTGCTGAAGCACGGTCTTCCAGCCTGGCAGTCAACTTCATAGCAGCTATTGCTCAGAGGAAGAAAATGTTGCAATGACAACAACAAAAAAATCACTCATGATTTTTATGGATTGCAAGGGTATCAACCTATATCGCATTTACTACATTTACTATATTGCGTTTAGTAGTACTCTTCATCATCTTTTCCATGTCATGGACATATCTTCTTCACACCAAGGGCCACCTGTACAAACAGCACACTGTCTGCATGAACATGGCAGACTGCAGTGAGTTCAAGACTGGGATCTGCCTTGTGTGCTGGAAGACTCCATGCAAAAATCAAATTTGAGGAGAGAATTTTCCTTGCTAGGAAGTCGTCTTTATATAAGGCACCCCTGTGCTTTAGAACCGATTGCCAGTCCTCTGTAGCATGAGGGACACTGACACCCTTCTTTCCTCATAATTTAAATATTTGATTCTTGAACTGCAATAAAACAAAGTACCTTCCAGTATTATCAGAGACAATGAATGGGAAATCTGGGCACTGCCTGTAAATCACATAAGACTACTGAATGGGTCAGGAAAATGTCTTTTATCCACTCTCAGTGAGTGTCTGCAATTTGGGGGCATTTTTAGAAAAGATAACATTTCCTAGTTCAATAGAAGCTTTTCCCCCTAAACTGAAATGGACATTTGCAGTGGCTCAAGAAAAGACATTAGCCAGTGAAACTGCACTTGCAAGTGACATAAACCAGAAAGAGAAACTAAGGTGTATGGCATCATACTGAGTGGATTAAAAATGCAAAGCAACAAGCTCAAATAACATAAGAAATGCCTTCTTGGCAATCACTGAACATAGATTCAGACGTATCAATATCTGCTTACACTGCAGAGGATTATATATATTCTGTGCACAGATTGAAGAATATAGAATTTAGTGGTTTTTCAATAAGGTGGTATGCTGTACAAGATTATTTAGTATGACCTCAACACTGTACTAAGAAGTCAGATAACCTAGTTTCTGATTAACTTGACTTTTCACAGGATAATGAAGATCAGCAGTTGCATCATGTTCAGAATGTGTGTAAGAAGTAGCCAAGATGAAGTAACAATATGAATTTAAGCTTAGTAGACTTGAGATGGATGTTGACTTCTTCTGGACTATATTATGCATAGTTAGCAAGGATATTTTCTATTGCATAGTTTCAAAAAAAACTTCCTCTCAAATTTATTTATTGATACATTAATTTATATGGATGTCCATCTATCCCAAAAACTCTGGGCAGCAAACAAGATGAAAACAAAGGGTTCCAATAAACCTCACCAAACAATTAATACAAGTATACTGAAACTCATTAAAACTGCAAAACCACTAATCGCATACACCAGCCAATTACTAACATCTTGACTCTGATGCCTATGGGAAGAAGCCCTTCAGAAAGACCAATAGAGTAAAAGCTGTTCACATTTGGGGGGCGGCAATGCTGTTCCATAGGCCAGGTGGTATAACAGAAAAGGCATGCTTTTGGGGATTACCAGAAGACATTGTTTTTTCAGTGGTACCCAGAGTGTGCCTACTTTACCAGACCTGGTAGCATGGGCAGAAATCACCAGGGAGAGGCAGTCCTGCAAGAAATCTAGTCCTAAACTATTTAGCACTTTAAAGGTAACAAGCATCTTCAACTGTACTCAAGTCTGTTAGGAATTGGTTCCACTTACACAGCAGCATTGTTGCATGGGTATTACTATATTACATGCGTAGTATTGGAGGGGGTTACAAACTGTTTTATTATGGTGTGGATAGGAGGAAAAATGGGGTAGGAATGATCCTGAAGGAGGAGCTCGTGAGGAATGTTTTAAAGGTGAAAAGAGTGTCAGACAGGGTGATGAGTTTGAAGTTGGAAATTGAAGGGGTAATGTTGAATGTAGTCAGTGGT
>JAEANM010015616.1:0-13564 GCA_017656035.1 Myanophis thanlyinensis
GCAGTTGCGTAAGCATTTCACTGCATATCGTACCATGTATGACTGTGTATGTGACCAATAAATTTGAAATTGAAATAGTCTACTAAGTAGGTCTTTCACCAACCCGGACTCCTTAAGCTTCTATTCTTCCAAGGCTCCTGAAGTTTTGCTCTCCATATTCTTCTGTTCCAGAGCACTGTGATTCCATACTTCTCTCTGCCTCCTATGCAGAGGAAGAGCTGTTTACCTAAGCCACAGGTTCCCTTTTTCTTTGTCTAACAGTCCCCCAAACTTTGAACTTCGGTCATCTCTAGATAAACAGAGCCTTTCCTGAAGTTAGGTCTTGTTACCTCTCATTGTATTAGCAGCCTTGGTTTGACACCCACCAGAGCACTGAATCTTTTCAAAGATAACAATCTCTCCCCATTTCTAACTTGCTCACCATTATCACTATCTTCTCCAGTCATGCCACTAACCACCAGCTCCACTCCAACTCAGTTCTAATTTTTCACCCAGCCAGTTACTTTCCATCTACCTTTCCTCCCAACACCCAACTGGAATATGTCTCATTCTTTCAGTCTTCTGCATATCAGCTCTTCCATATTCCTGTCACCAATTCCAGTGCTTTATTTCTCTCCTCTATTATCTCATTATCTATTAGCTTTCTTTCAATGTGGACTAGTCCACTTATCCCTTCTTCTATTTCCATAGTTTTCCTCTGTAACCTCTCCCAACAACCATTTTCCAAACCATCCATTTCAGAGTTCCTTCTCTGTTCTGCTTTGGGAAGCTCCTTTATTTCCCACAATTCCAGACACCCTGGGAATCATGACCAGCCTGTCAAATTCTCTAAGTTATACCTTCATCTGTACTTCAATTTCTTCTGGTCAGAGATAGGTCTTCAGCAGTATCATCTTCAGAGAGGAAGGGTCTTTTAAGATATTACAATATCAAGCCTAGTATTAGCCATGAGTTGTGCCACTATGATAGTTTAAAAAAGAAAGAGGATAGATAGATGATAGACAGACAACTGTACATATGGTTTCAGAGTTATAAAAATATATTCACAAAGTATATCTGAAAACAGAGACGTGGAAATCCTTTCAGCAAGTTCAAAATTGAAATGTATTTTGTATCTCAGTAAGCAATCAATTATTTCACGTTCATTGTATGGGCAACTATTTTATAGCCATAACTTTATTATCCAAAGAATTCAAGGTATGTTGCCTTGCTCACCCCATTTTATTTTCACAACAACCTTGTGAAATAAATTGAAAGAGGTGCACAGTATGACCCTGTGAGCTTTATAGTAGAGTGAAGATTTGGATGGGTCTAGTTAATTACACTTCAGGGCTAGAGAACCTGTGGCACTGAAGATGCTGTTGAATTATATTTCCAGCATCCCTCATCACTGCCAAAACTGACTGCAGAACAGCATCTGGAGAACCACTGATTCCAACCCACTCCTAGTCCATTAGCAAGTACTGTTGACAAACTGTAGCTGGCAGTACTTCTTTTCTCTGAACATTTTTTGTGAGAAAATTAACCAAGCGAGTATAGTTTGTTTTAGTTGCGCTGATTCCTTCTCAAATCATCGAGAGTTCATTTCTTATAACCCAGAGAATGGGAAGAGGTACAGTATCGAAATACCAAGTTCCTTAAGTAGCAAACAAGATCATACCTAATATTTGTTTGTGCAAATGCAAAACAGAACCTCATTTTGTGGCTCCATATTACAAATCAAGAAGTATATCACTGTTAGCCAGAGCATAGTGCAGGAAAAGCTTCCAGTCACTATGAAAAGATCATGAAAGATTGCTAGGCAACCCCATGCTACCATGTGGGAAAAAAGTCCTACCCTGAACTGATACCAACATTTTCATATTATGTTTTTTTTTCCCCCAGAGAAAATGTTACTGTACTTGGGACTGCTCAAATGTCATGTGTCAAACAAAGTGTTTAAAAGAAAATAGCAACCCATTTGAACAATGTATATATAATGCTTTCTCCAAAGGAGCTGACTTGTATATCCTGTGCATATATATGTACATGTGCACGCTCACAGACAGGCATCTAAATACATTTCTGTGGGGAATGGCTTAACCATATAAGACATTTAGGAAAAAATATGAATATAGAAAAAAATCCAAAACCAGACAGCTTTTGTGCAGATTTAAGGCTCTACAAAGGGATGCTCAGTTGGAGTCATAATATTAAAATTCCATATTTCACAGATTTATCTTTAATTTAGAGGAAGAATTATTTGCAATGAAAATGGGGGTGAAGGGGGGGGGTGAAGGATTTCCAGAATGTGTAAAAAAGAAACACCTCCCACTGAGTTTCTAAAGTTGAGTCTGTACCCTTGGTTGCCACAGTTCTGAAAAAAGCTGGAAGTGGGAGAATAATCACAAGGTACGCTATGCTTCTAAAGGAGAAACAGCCTGGTGTGGGATGATTTAGTACTGATAATAATTTGGAGTTCAGATTCTAGCAAAAATGAAATTCAGATCCTGCAACATAAAAACATAATGTCAGCTCACACGGGAATCACAGGCCTGGTTATAAGAATTCAGTGTCTCCAGCCCACAACATTTCCAGGTAAATACAGTGAAATCAGTTTTCTCAGTTAAAAATCTGAGAAAGCAACAAGCAGATTAATGATTAAGCACTATTATATATTCATATGCTCACCAGAACTCTAAAATGCTCATCATTCCTGCTTCTTCCTCTGCCGATTGCAAAACCGAACAGCTTAAAAATTAGTTTGAAAAGATAATCCTGGCTTGCAACAAGGAAGAAGTGGTTTACACCCTTAGCAAAATGTTACTGCTGTTGCTTTGGTGTGTAGGGCTTTCTCTTTTCTCAAAGGCAAAAGAAGAAATTTTTGAACTCTACCTCAAGTGTAAGAAAATAACACTTTGTTAACAAAATTAGAGGGGTAGCTCCATACAAAAGAAGATATTTGCAGGGTGGGTGTGACCTTTGGGTGCAGAATGAAACAGAAAAATCTCTAGTTTCTTCCGTTGTGTGAATGCTCCATTCTGATCCAAGGCTAGGAGCAGTTGCTATAATTACTCCAGTACCACAATGCCACACACCATGTTAATATTAGGATGATTACTCAAGTCAGTTCATCTCAGGCCGTTTCCCTCTGCCATAAGCTGACACAGCTCTCCTATGACTTTTCTTAGAGCTGCACCACCGGAGCTAGGGCTGAACATTAGTCGTATCCATCTTATTAGCATTTCAGAAAACACAGGGTCCCTCCCTCTTTCTCTTTCTCTAAAGGCAGAGATACTTTCCCATTTGCTCCAGAAGAAAAGGTAAAAGGGGAGGACACTCAGCTTTCTAGCCATCTATGAATTTACTCACTGATAATGAATAAAAGGACATATTTGTTTTGATATGCAGATTACATAAAATAAGGCAACAGAAATGTTGGCAATTAAATTCAATGCATGAACAATAAAAATGTCTACAATTGGAAAATATGTTGCAGTTATAAGCCTATCTTATCTAGCATTTTGGAATAAGTCTATAGATCTGTATGGAGATTGTTCATTTGTGTTTGTGTGTCTATGGGTGTTTGTTTATACACACACACATGGGTTTTTGACTTGTGGCAACTCCTTGAACTAGTCCCCACAATTTTCTTGGCAAGGTTTTTCAGAAGTGGTTTGCCATTGCCTCCTTCCTGGGGCTGAGAGAGAATGACTGGTCCAAGGTAACCCAATACAGTACACCTCCCTTGGCACTTCTCCTTGTTTCTTTCCTGGGCTTTTAAAAATGTTTCTTTTAATAAAAAGGATGTTCAGTATATAAAAAAAGCATCAATTTCCCCTATCAATTTTAGGGGAGTCCTTTCCTATATAAGCCTTATATATCTTTTAAAAAATAATAATAAAGGAAGTGGATAGCTACAGCCAAGCATTTCATTTGGAAGTACAACCACAAGCACAAAGAAACAAAGATAAGCAGGGTGACAGGCAATTTTCTGGAGGACTAGACAGAGGAGCCACTTTCCTTCTTTATATTCTGATCAATGGGTGTTTTGTGACTGGCCATATCTACTGTGGCAGCCATGCTGGAAAAACGCCTTTGACAATCTCTCAAATTTCCAAATTTGTCCACTAGTCCAAAAAGCTTTCCTGTTCTTTTCCTCAGTGTTACCATTTGTAGATTAGAGGTATATCAGAAGTATACAGAGCAGGGATACTAAGCTCCTCTTTTATTCTTGCCATTTTCTTCTTGTTCCTGCCTCATTTACAATTTTAGGAAATCTCCAAAGTTCTGTATCAAGAGATTATACAGAGTTGTTCATGTCTGACTCCTGGTGATTCTATCGGTCTCTCCACATCTTCTGACCTTGCATTGCTTCTTTGAGTTTTCCTATGCTTTGGCTGGTGTCAGCTTTGATGGTGTCCAGCCATCGTGCTCTTTGGAGACCTGGTTTCCTTTTACTACTAACTCTTCCCACTATAATTGCTTTCTCCAGTGAATATCAGAGAAAAGGGGGAAAATTGGGTGGAAAAAGTTGTAAAGTATGATTGTTGCTAATATCACAAGCTCTTTTTGTATTAAAGTTAGACAACTATGCTTTTAATCTTGTGCATGAATGGAGAGAATACAGGAAAGGAGGTTTCGTCACAAGAAGCTTGGCCTCAAATTCTGGCATTTTTAAAAACTAATTTAGGTAGAATTACATATATAATTACCAGGAAATCTTATTAAATATTGCAATGGCTTAGAAAGCCAAAATCTCAAAGTAAGCTACCATTCACCTATAACAAGATTATATGTTTTAATATCCACACACATTTTTAAAGTATGTTCAAAAATGTTTCATTATAGGGTCTTTTGATTTTTTTTTAGAACTTCTGTTGGTTATTCATTCATTCTTTTGAAGAGTTCATCATATTTGTCTTCCATATTTGTTGTTCTCAGGTGTATGGACATCGACTTACAAGCATTTTGATTTGTGCAATGAAAATGCACAGTTCTCAGGTGAAATGTAGGCCTTGTTTTGCAACAGGTTGAAGAAAGCAAAAATGAGATATGACTGCTGAATTATCCCATCTTACTGGGTAAGAGAATGAAACCTCAGGCCATAGGTAGTTTAGAATCATAAATATTTTCAACATAGCTACATATCTAAGACAAGCATGACCAATAAGATGCTTATGTTACAAACTAAAACAATTAAACATAATTGGCCAATAAAAATGTCTACAATTGGAAAATATGTTGCAGTTATAAACCTATCTTATCTAGCATTTTGGAATAAGTTAGCAATGCTGTCCTCCAAATCCCAAGAACAGAAAATGACAGATGTATCTCTGATCTTTCATCTGTTATGGATTTTATTCATGGCTACCTGGCCTGACAGAGAGCAGAACCTAATAAAAAAAAAAAAGCATGATGGTTTTTATATTAGCAAATGTGAAGCTTAAATTTGGATGAGCAAGGAGAAAAGGCCAATTAAAGCCAAATGGTGTGTTCCACTTAAACGCTGGCAGGAAAGGAGACATGTGATTTCAAATAAAACTTGTCATTCCAGGTACTACAACACTGGCTGCTGGTTTGTTTGGGTTTTTTTAGATTTTTTTATCCAACCATTATTATTTTTATAAATAAATCAAGGCACCAAATATATCTAACACTCCTTTCTCCTATTTTCCTCACAGCAACAGCAATCCTGTGAGGAAAATTGGGCTCAGGGGGAGTGACTGGCCCAAAGTTACCCAGCCAGCTTTCATGCTTAAATCAGGACTAGAACTTACAGTCAGTCTCCTGTTTCTAGCCTGGTGCCTTACCCACTAGACCATACTGATTTTTGCAGATATGCACTAAAAATATCAAGCCTCTCATCAAAGTGTATGAAATGATATGGCTGTATGGTTCATTCTCTTCTCCAGCCTGGTTTTACCCACATGATTTTTTAGCGTTCTAGGGGGCCCTCCATTTTTTTTTTTTTTTAAAGGTTTGATAGGTTCTAACCCGCTTTTGCTAATGCAGAGTTTCCTCAGACTTTTTGCAGGACTGCCACTAGTTCAACATTAAGAAAATGCAAAAACCACCCATTTAAACCAACCCTGCCCTTTACTTTTTGCCCTTAAGAGACTAGAGACCCACATTTTGGGAGAAGTAATGTAATGATCATACCTGCAGTTATACATACTTTTCCATTCCAACTGTCCCTTAAAAAGGCATTTTTAAAAACTGCATGTTCTACCAACATTTTAAATTCAAATGAAATGTATGTTCATCCAAAATTAACCTTCTAATTCTAATTCTTGTCTGTCCTTCGT
This sequence comes from Myanophis thanlyinensis, assembly GCA_017656035.1. Taxonomy (NCBI): domain Eukaryota; kingdom Metazoa; phylum Chordata; class Lepidosauria; order Squamata; family Homalopsidae; genus Myanophis; species Myanophis thanlyinensis. Next base: position 6,288 of record JAEANM010015616.1, read on the forward strand.
ACCATAAAAACAACTCTGAGCACAAATTGCTACTTGTGAATATTTTTCAGTAGAAATCTCTGAATAGTAAAGAGTTAAAAGCAAATGGGTTTTTCTCAATGCTGGTGGTCTCTCTCCTGTACAAAATTTCTGGGAATGAGTATAATCTCTATTAGTTTTAAGAAGCCAGATTTAAAAAACAAACAAATCCTCAATAGGATTTATACTGGTTCTTCATAAAATGAAACACTTGAAAATATTATAAATGTAAGGAAAGCATGCATCACCATCACCAGCTATTTAGAACAATCCAAATCTACAGATGATAACTTGTGTTTGACCACATCAATGGGCAGTTACATTTAATCAATGCTCAGGCAAACCAGGACAAGAGAGCCCTAAATTGCAGCTTGTTTTATAGAAGCATTTTTATGGCAGACCAGAAGTCTAAGTACAGAACTATCAGTGGCTCATTTCTGTCATGGATGGGTGGATGGATGCTGTAGAGTGTAAGATAGATAGAGAGAGAGAGAGAGAGCACTTAACTTTTTGTTACATAAAACTAACTGAAAAACAGCTTACCTTTGGGTAAGGTAAGCCTTAAGCTATGTACAAACATAACTGGAAGGATGAGAAGAAGCATTCCCAAAGAATTCAAAAGATAAGAGAAGAATAACTTCGGAAAAAGTCATGTTACAAGTATAATTTATAATGAGTTGCTAAATTATGCAAGGTAAGGGAGAAATCTAAAATACAGTTATTGCAGCATACTGAGATCTTGAATCTTCATTAAGAAAAACAACCTATTTAATTCATGAAGCTCCTACTGCATCAGCAAGTACTGCAACAGTGCAAGGATCACTGTGGTATGTATGTGCTCAAAGCTGACCAAAGCAATTGCTACATATAGTAAGTTATTAAGAATGTTTTGATTATAAATATGATAACAAATAGCACTGCATGGCTGGGTGATTGCCAAAATTCTTTTTAACATGTACAGGATGCTTTTCCTAAGAAATTTATGTTTGCATAAATGAATTTATCCATGTACCCCATTTCTACCTGAAATCATCATCCCACGCAGATCTACCTCAGTAAAGATATTTCCCACTGCAAACTCCACCACATCAATGTATACATTCTTCTTTCTAGAAATGATAGCAGCATAGCATTCTAAGCGCTAAACTCATTTTAATAGAGACTCCAACTGAGCAGTAATGCATATATTAAAACCCTATTGTAGATGGATATAATGAGAAGAAAATCCTTCAACATTCTAAGAATTAAATTTACCCCTCCATTTTTACTGAAAATTCTTTACATAACTCACACATTTCAGTTCACTGATTCTGCCCAACTCTAATTGCACAGATTAATCATTAGAAAACTTGTGTGTGCGTGTATGTGTGTGTAGGTACGTGCATGTTTACATAGCAACAGATGCACAGTAAGAGTTAGAAAAATGGAGGAGCTGCTCAATTTACTCCGATAAAAGTGTTTGGTAAGATGTTACAAACCCCAGACCATGTCTATCCATGCCATTTCTTCTCTTTCATTCCCCTCCCTTCCCTCAGATTAAATTTTAAATTGATTTGCTGATACCAGACCATTCATGGCTTTCAATATGTCATCACAGGTAATGAACCATGCCACAGATACATTTATAAAGCTCGATTAGCTTCCTCTATCAGGAAAAGAATGGGTTGCTTCTTGATTCATTTTGAAAACTTCCTCTGAAATTGTAAAATTCAGAAGAAGGCTGCCCCCCACCCCCAAATGTCTTTTAGTGAGAAAAAAAAAGTTGTGGGATTCTTGGTGCTCTGTGAGCCTGGCTGTTTTCTGAAAAACCATCAAGAACCCATCAGTTTGATCCTGGGCTACATATGTTCTCTTCTAAAAGAGTTGCTGGCTGAAATAAAAGCCAATATGGACAGTAAAGAATCACGATGTAGCAGAATAAAATTAAGGTTACAAGGGGATTAGAAACCCTTATTACTCCTGTAGAAGTGATGATAAAGTTTCTGATCTAACTCCACAGACATTTTCTCCATTTAGCAATTTGGTTCATACATTGCATAACACATCATTGTTTTAGGCTTAACATATTGTGTGGATCCAATAAATGCAGTTTGTAAACCATGGATTAGCAACTTCATATGAACCCAGCCAACTGTGATTTAGTCAACAAATCACAGTGAAACCATGGCTTGGAGAAAGATGTTAGTATGATTAATGTCATAGTTATTAGTATGGTACATTTTTCAGTTGTGATATTTGAGGTGCTAATGTACTTTTCCCCAGATTACATTACTATTACTCTCTGATTGTTTTGGACTTCAACTCTGGGTTGGATACCAATTGTCCAAAATCCAGTGAGCTGGGTAAAGCTGAATCATGGAATGTTTTCTGGGATTCTTGGAGCTTACTGTAGTTGAGGAAATTGATAGCTTCTCTGTAGCATTATTATATATAATCATGGATAAGCTGAAAATGTAGGTGCTCGCCCCCCCAAAAATCAGGTTTTGCTTATTTGTGAATGGACTTATCCACGACTATATTCAATAGTTCTTCTACCTTGATTCATCTGAACTCCTGGTATGATTTGACTGCTTATTTGTACCCCATGACTATCATTAAGTGTTGTATCTTATGATTCCTGCCATATGTACTGTTTCCTTTAATGTACACTGAGAGCATATGCACCAAAGACAAATTCCTTGGGTGTCCAATCACACTTGGCCAATAAAGAATTCTATTCTAATCTACTCTACTCTACTCTACTCTACTCTACTCTATTCTATTCTATTCTATTCTATCAAGCTACAATCCTCTTAGACTATAAATTAAAATAAATCAAGATGTCAAAAGATACCATAATCGCTAGCAAATGTTTTCTTTTACAGAACATTCATTTCCAGGAAACATTGTTCAGTGTGGATCTCTGACCACTGGTTGTTTTCACCAGAAAAACCATGTTCTGAAGGAACAGAAGATGGAATGATGGCAGTTCAATCTGCACTTTCTAATACAGTAATTTATGTTGCTGCCAATGGCAATTCCTACAGACCTCTTGGTTGCATTAAGCTATACCCCAGGGGTGCCCACACTTTTTTGGTTTGTGAGCTACTTGAAAAATGACCAGGTCAAAATGAAATACAAAACTTAGGCCAGCAAGGCTTTCCTGAAGGCCTCTGTAGCCAATAACAGAGCTCGATCTGGAGCTCTGTTATTGGCTATAGAGGCCTTCAGGAAAGGCTTGCTGGCTGAAAAAGAAATGGACTAAGATATGCAAGGCCTGGCTCCAACTATCTGAAGGTAAGTAGTAAGACAGCTCCATCCCTCACCCCCATCTCCTGACTCTGGGAAGCAAAAATAAGCAGTTGCCATTCGATCTACCCATGCTGCCTTTTGCGATCGACCAGTAGATCATGATCCCGTCTAGATTACATTAATGCTCTCTACATGGGGCTCCCCTTGAAGAGCATCCGGAGGTTGCAGTTGGTTCAGAATGCGGCCGCACGGGTAACACCTCTCCTGCGCGAACTGCACTGGCTACCTGTGGTCTTCTGGGTGCAATTCAAGGTATTGGTTCTCATCTTTAAAGCGCTCCATGGCTTGGGACCCGGATACTTACGGGACCACCTGTTGCCACCATCAGCCTCTAGCCAACCAGTGCGTTCCCACAGGGTTGGCCTCCTTGGGGTTCCACCGTCTGGATGATATCATCTGACAACCCCGAGGGTACAGGCCTTCTCTGTGGCAGCACCCTGCCTGTGGAATGAACTTCCCCTGGAGATTCGCACTATTGCAGATCTCTGAGGTTTCCGATGTGCCCTGAAAACCCATTTGTTTCAATGAGCAGGCCTGGCCTGACACCTGAGGGTTAATCAATTTTAAATCAATTTTAAATTGGTATTTAATCTGTTTTAATTATGGGTGTTTTTTAATTAATCTTAAATTGTAATTTTAAAATGTGATTTAATCTGGCCTTTGTTTAATTGTTTAAATTGATTTTAAATTGTATTTTTGTACTTTTCCATTTATATTTTTATCGGCTGTTAACCGCCCCGAGTCCTTAGGGAGAGTGGGGCGGTATATAAATTTGATTAAAAATAAAAAATAAAAAAGTATCAATTGGAGCCTGAAAATTAGTTGTATTGAAATATTTGGATTGTATTCATACTAATTGTTGGTTTGTAGTTTTCTTTTCAGCTGTCAATTATTTATTTATTGTTTTTGGGCTGGGTATTTTATTATTGTTGTTAGTTTCCCCATCTTCTTCTGACTAGTATTCTTCAGTAGCCAACAAGAGAATATGAAAAATCACATGTATCTATTACTCTGTTGTTCCCTTCCTTGTTCCATCTTCACTGCCTTTTCTCTTTCTAGTGAGGAAAAATAGGTTAGGCAATCAAAATTGATTGGGAAGGATGATAATGCCATCCTACAGAAAGGCAGAAATCTGTGGTCTGAATGAGGTAGGACTTCCCATCCATGAGAAATCATTCCACAAATCCAAAGGAAGCCCTGAAAAGTCTTTCCAACATTTCCCACCAATCTGATAGTAACTGACTTAGCTCCCCAAGCAGCATTGTACAGTGTTGTGGAGAATGACACAACTATCACATACAGAGGAGGCCAATAAAAAGAAATAAAGCCATCAAAGTCAAGAATCTTCCAGAAGATAATTAGGTTGTAATTAGTATTTAATAGTATGATACAAAGACATATGTTTGTACTGTAATTTTCTCTTCTTTTAGAATAATCTTTGAGATGATTTTGCCCATGGTGCAAAAGTATGTCACTACTCCAGGGAGGCAATTAGCTATCCATACCATTGCAAGTTAATTGAGCCATCTGCATGCAAACTCACTCAAAACTATGGCCTTAGGCACATTAACAATGTAATTGCACAGTTGTATAGTGCATTTCTCTGTGTGTTTTTCTTTGATTCAATCATATCTGATTCTCATGGACTTTTGTCAGCCAGAACCATTCCACTGACTATTGTCACTGCTCACAGGAACATATAGCCCACCATCAGATGTTGGAAGTCTTGATCTGCAATTATTTTTAAAATGGTTCCTTATGTCGTTATAATGTTCTCCTATCCGCATCTATACAAGGTAAATTAAAATTTCCCTGGCCATGGGAACCTGCTCATGTTCTGAGAGGATTAAAACCAATTTTTTTATTATATTTCCTTTTTTACAAGCCTTGGTAAAAATACATTCACCCTCTATACAATTACCCAAAGAATGAAATTTTCTACCACTATGTCCATTCAGATTAAAGTATCACAAAAATCTCAGCATAGCTAGTTTCAGAGTAGCTGCTATGAAAACATAAGATCGTTCAACATGAATGTGACAATCTCTTGCTAGACTTTACAGTGTTTGGAAATTAGTGTTTGATCTTTGATTGTAAATAAAAATATGGGATGTACAACTTCAAACCAGAGCTCTTATGTAATCTCCAAATCCCTTGAATATCGCCATACCAATCTCTCCAAAAGATGGCAGCTAAACTGTAATATTTAATATGTGGAAGAAAAATATTAGATGAGAATCAGTATCGGCTGTTTGAAAGAATTGCTTACAATTATACAGATGAAATAACATTCTTATTTGGCTTCATTTTCCTAATATGCCATTCAAAAATAAATCATAAAACTTAGTTTTATTTATTTGTAATGTGCAAAGGAAAGTCAAACAGTAAGTCTCAGCCCCAAAATAATTGTAAATTCTAAATAGTTAAGTACTTCTTTCACTTAAAGAAACTGGGTTATATTAATATTTTGCTTCCCCTCACACTACAGTTCAGGATGAGAGAGTACTGCACTGTTACCTACCTGTTGCTTTGAAAAAAAAAAACCATAAAGCAATCATTCTATATATTCTGTTGTTAGTTCTGCAAATCAGAAGTGTTCTGATTTATATTTCTATTCCACAATACTTCTCAGACTACTCAGGTCAGGATGATCTACTAAAATGGCCTATGTGATTTGTTTCCAATCAGGGATACTCAGGTTCACAGAAACTCACTGGATGACTTTGGGCCAGTCAAATAGGAGGAAAGGATTATTGATTTTGGATATGTCAGTAAATCAAAAGGCTTTGCTAAAATATAGCATATAATGGTAAATCAATTGTTGACATGCACACACCCATTTACTAAGCTTTTCAAGTTACTGTGTTTCTAAGTACAACCTTTTCCTCAATACCAGTACAAACATACATTCAGAAATGAGACATTTCACTGATTTTACATGTAGACTTGTTGCTTTCTCAATATAGAACAGTTTTGAAAAATATATTTATAAAACACGATTCAGAGAATAGACCTCTGTCTCTGATGTTTTATGCTTTTCATCCTGGTCATATGCTATATTCAGATAACACCCATCTACATACAGATATACTAAACACACAGTTATATGTTGGAAAGACACAGGAGTGTTTTGTAATAAGTTTTGATTGGTTGTTTCCCCCATTGCAAAATGAACAGGGATCCTTATGTAAGCAAAACATTGCCAACCAAATAGAAGGCCCAACAGCCTCTTTTCAGGTCACCTATTTCTTATTGGACAGAATTATAGGACAATCTACTATGGTGAAGAATATATCTAGACATTTGGTAGACAGTTGTTCAGATTCATTCAGACCTGCCAAAAGCATAACCTTAGTTGGTTGGCTAATAGTGTGATCCTGTTAGTCCTAAGGAAGAACACAAGATCTTCAGAATTCTTACCAGCCACATGATTATGTCCAACAGGTTTGTTTTGCTTTGTGTGGTAGTTATCTGATTTCTTGAGGGTTCAATGGGGAAGTGGGGCTCTGTTGGCCATGAAGGAGATGGCATTGTGTCTCTTTTTCCAAAAGCTATCATTGGACCTAGCCATTCTAGATAGTTTTTATCTAGTCTCCAACCTCCTACTTTTGAAGGAAGTTGATAAGAAGGTGATTAGTTACAGGCCCTGGAAGTAATGATTACCCAGACACTTTTCAGTTAGAATTCACATCAGCATACAGTATAGGAATACTTTGCTCATGCTTATCAGTGACTTATGGCATGGCCAAAATGGGAATAATACAATTTTCCTGACTCCTTAATCTCTCAGTGGCTTTTTTGATACTGTTTATTATAGTATTTTTCTGGACTGGCTACAGGGAGAGGGCTATGGTGTTGCAGTAGCTCTCCTTTCTCTGTAGCCAGCTCCAGTTGGTGTTGATAGAGGGTAAGAGTTCAGATCCAAAACCTTATGTCTGTGTAGCATCAGAAGATGATAGATAGATAGA
>JAEANM010015617.1:0-13563 GCA_017656035.1 Myanophis thanlyinensis
ATAAATAAATAAATAAATAAATCTCAAATTCCCACCATGGCTTCTGAAAATATATATGCAGAAGTTCAATAATTATCTGACTATACTCAGGATAAAAGCTGGAGATTTCAGATGCAGATTGAGAATATAGAATAGAATAGAATAGAATAGAATTCTTTATTGGCCAAGCGTTCCTTGGACATACAAGGAATTTGTCCTTGGTGCATAGGCTCTCAGTGTCCATTAACGGAAACAGTACATATACCAGGAATCATAGGATACAGCACTTAATAATGATAGTCATGGGGTACAAATAAGCAGTCAAATCATACTAGGAGAAAATAATCAGTATACATTGTAAGGCTACAAGCAACAATTTATAGTTATAGTGGGGTGGATGGGTGATGGAACAATGAGAATAATAGTAATGCAGACTTAATAAATAATTAGACAGTGTTGAGAGAATTATTTGTTTAGGAGAGTGATGGCATTCAGAAAAAGCTGTTTAAAGATATTTAAAGAAATATTTTTAATATTTAAATATAAGTGCCACTGGTTCATTAATTCATCAATCTATATGTCACTTTCACATTCTGTTTCATGAAGTTTACAATTGGAAATTGGCAAGGAGAAGAGGAGAGAAAGAATAAATGATTGGGGTTTTGACACATGCTATGAAGATGGGGGAACAAAGGAAGGATCTGATGGAGAGTTTGATGTTATAGATCCTGATTCATGAAATTTTAACTGATTTGAACTGATCCAACTGAACAGTTTAATCAAAGGTATCCATCCTTCCTCAAGGCCTTATTTGTTATTACTCAGCAGCTAACATTTGGTTTGTGAAACACTTGGCTAAATGGAAGTGGACTGCTAGTAGTTCTCCATTCTAGGGCTTTATAGCTTTGTGATATTGATGCCCATGGCAAACACATAGATTGCCATGTCTAAAAGCCAAAGCTGTTTGCCAATGCGGCACAATGGAGCTCGGCAGTGAAGAGGAGACAGTAGAAAACAGATTGCAAATTTGAATGTTAATTTGGCTCATTGATTTCCAGAAAAGCAAAGCAGTGCGCTGGTGACCCAAAACACAGAATCTGCAGCTGAGCAAAAACTCCATCCAATCCAATTCATTAACGCAATGCAGGATGTTGGGAAATTATGTTTTTATATTTTTTCTAATCAATCAATCAATCAATCATGATTAGAAATGATGGATTTTATAAAAAAATTGTATCCTGAGAGTATACATTCTTATATGCTCATAGATGTGTGTGTGTGAATGTGTGTCTGAATGACTTGTCCTCAGGATTAATGTGGCATTGTGTGATTGCGTAGTAAAGAGTAATACAGATTAACATAATATACATATACCTAGGTGACAAATGCTTTCAAATATTGAAGGCACGGGAATGAGAAGGAATGACAAATGTTCAGTTTATTATTATTATTTGATTTATTGTAGCCAGTCCAAAAGATTCTGAGCAGTTTACAATTTCAAATATACAGTTTAAACTAATTTGAATCAGTCCCATCTTTCTGGTGCTATGAATGCTCTTTGCACCGAAATTCACTTGCAAGAAAGCTGAAAATCATGTGTTTGTATCTATCTAAGCTGTGTTTTCATGACAAATACACATTTTAGTCAAATAAATCAAACACGGCTAAGATAGTAACAAAGGCAAGCTTGGTATAGGAATACCAAGGAATACTTTAACCTTTATTGTCCCTGACCATTTTTTTTGTCCTTAAGGAGTAGAGCTCTAGGGTAAGTAGAGCAAGCAGCAAATTTTACCTCATGAAATCTTGACCATGACTACTCTATATAGCCCAATCATCACCCCATCCAGATATCTTGAGATCTATTTTCAAAGCTGTGTTTGTAATCAGAAGGACTAGATTTGTGAAAATTGAGGGAAAAAAACCAAGATTTTCAGGGTGCTGGAATATGTGTCAAATATCACATCCATTGTTCGCATAGTGCTTTTATATCAGGAGTGCTTTTCTATGTTATATACCATTGAAATGATATGATATTTTAGCTGAGTATTATATTATAACCAAAAGAACAACTCTATCAGTTCTATGAAATTCATTTGTGTGAGCTTACAGGCAAATCTACCAGTACATAGAAACTCTGTTTCTCTAAAAACCTATCCAGTGTTTTAATTGTAGCTGGATTCTTTTCACCAGTTTCAATTGGTGCTGGTTAAAACTCAGAAAACAGATCTGGTCAGCATCATCTAGGCGAGCATATTGCATATAATTGCCAATGGTTTCTGTGTGATCAGGAAGACCAAATTCATCACATGTAGAAAACTAACAGCTTCAAAAAATATTTTGAGTTCAACACAAATCTGGCCTGTTTAAAAAACAAAACAAAACAAAACAAAAAAACAGCTCCATTTCTTCCCAGCTCCTGAAAGAGTTTTGACACTTCAGGTGATGAGTTTTTTACTCATGATTTACTAACAATGAGTATTTCCTTTTGATGATGTCAAGCCATACTAATTATACCAACTCTGTTTGTACAATATGGAATTTTTGATTTTATAAAGAGATGAGTTGGTTGGATGCAGATCTGAAAGGCATTTTCTATTTTGGGAAGTATTAGCTTGTCCTGCACAAATTGTGGGTGGATAATATGGTCACTGAGGTTGCTTATACGATTCTGTAAAATGGAATAATAGATTATGAATTCCAGATCAGCATGTTTACAACCTACCTTGTATATAGCAATGCACTGTATAATGGAGATAACTATGAAAAGTTGAAAGTGCAAAAAGGGATAGCTAGACTGCTATTGCAGAATTCACATGATGCCTATTCAGAAAGATCTATGCCAGCTACCAACTATTTGTCAGGCATAAATAATAGATTTAAACAAATATAAATAGATTATTTATGAAGCTGCTACTAAATGAGTTATGTCCAAACACAGAATATTAAATATATATTGTGAGCATCTTAGGGAGCTGCCCTCTGTACTGAAATATATTTTCAGCAGGACAAACACATGGCTGTACCCAGCAGATGTGTGACTAAACATTTGGCTCTTTCCCAAGAATAATATATTCAATTTTAAATCAAGTTTAAGTACATATTCACCTTTAAATCAGTGTAATTTTATGTGCTGCAGGGAAGGCATTTCTCAGTCACAATTTTTCATATTCTAAGCCATCCTAGAGCTCTTAAAAACTGCTTAAGCATAAGCTCTTTTTCCTGTTCAGACCTTCCCAATTAAAATAAAAATGTTCAGGATAGTCAATCCTGTTAACTGGTTTAACTGGTGGGTCAAAAAAAAGCCAAGATGTGCTTTAATGACTCTAGTTATGGAATCAAACTGGCAAGGCAAGTTTCAAGATTAAATGCCCTGTTTTATTCATACCAAAGTACAGTACCTTCAGTGAGTTGAATATAATAGTGTATAATATCAAAGAAAGGAATGATAAGGAATGATTAAGTATGATTTTAAAAAATGGACAGCATACAGTATGTGGTAATATTGTATATGTCTCTCTGTGTGTGTGCTTTGTGTGTATATTTTTAACAGTTTGATTTCTTCATTGCTGTATTTCTAATACTACACATTATTTTATGTAATTAATTTACTTGTATAAGCATTCCCTGTATAATTAAACATGATTGCTTATTACCTCACTCAGAACTGCATTATTTTACTTTAAAATAGTTCATAGGTTTACTTTAAAAAGTTTGTAGTCACCCATGTTTGAGAAGTTACATTTCACAAATAGTTCAAAGTAGATGCCAACAGAAGTAAATAATTGCATAATCATATTCATAAAAATAATACCTCAATAAGACTGCCATTTTTTCTGTCTATTTTGGCTACATAAATACAATGTTTTTCTTGGGTAAATTTATCCATTCATTCCTCAGTTGGTGTTATAATAATTGAAAAAGTTATGATATTGCTGAAAAGTTCTGATTATTGATATTGCAATTATCATGCACATTTTAAACTAAGATACAGGAAACTTAGAAACTTAAACTAGAGTAAACAAAAGTAGATAGAAAAGTAATTCACATTCATTTGTTGCAGTCTCATAAAAATAGCAGCAAAAGTTGAACCCTTCCTATATATTCAGGGTGTTTATACAGGATTTCTTTCTGCATAAAAGTATCTGCCTTAGAAGGTGTGGTAGATTACTAGAATTGCTGCTTTGTTAGTTGAGGAAGATTGGTGTGTGGGTAGAATGTTTTAATGTGTTTGATCAAAGCCTCACTTACTAAAAATCCCTCTTTGAACCACAATTTGGCCTGAGATCTTCCTGAGTATGAAATTTGTATTAAAAGAATAGAAAGAAATTGGAGAGGGAAGAAGGAGAACCAACCTATTTAAAGTGGTTAAAGAACAAGGTCAAGTCTTCAGATATTACTCTCAGTCTGGTACAGGATCCAGCCTCACTGAGGTTGAATGCAGAACAAAACCATACACAGGGATTTCTACATCCTTCCATATCCCATTTTGCTTCTCATCCAAGAAGCTTCTTCAGTTCAGTTCCTCAGAACTGAAAAAACTTCTTAGATGAGAAGCGAAATGTCTTCAAGCATAACAAAGAAAGTCCAGGTGAAAAAATACCTTTTGAATAAAAATGATGTGAATGACTGAGAATCTCCATAGACATTTTGCTCTTTCCATGATTAACCATGATTTGTTTGTGTGTTTGTTTGTGTGTTTGTCAGTCAGAGTCAGTCAGTCAGTCTCCTACTATTATTTTTACAAATAACACAAGATGGTGAACATATTCTACACACACCTTCCTCCTCCTACAATTCCTGTGAGATGTGTTAGGCTGAGCGAGAATAACTGGCCCAAGGTTTCATGGCTAAGGTGGGATTTGAACGTAGAATCTCCCGGATTCTAGTCTCATGCTTTGACCACTGTAAAGATGTCCAGTTTTGTTTTCCTCTTTTCCTAGTCTTTCCAGTCTTGACAGGAGGATCTTTTGCAATTACTTTACTTCTAATAATCATATTCCAACTCTTTTTCTAAAAGACTTTTGCCCTTCAGGCTAACATGGCTTTTCTGAAAATGATATGGGGGAGGTTGGAGGTTTTTTTCACAAAATATCACTCATGCAGCCAAATTATGCCAGGGCATACTGAAATACTGGCTTGTATCAAGAAATGAATCTGTCATACATATCATAGTGTCTTTCATGCCTTAGAAGAAAAACAAAGTGTCTTGTTTTTCAGTGGAAGGAGAAGATATCTTTGTAAGATTTGACTTTGCCAGTAAACAGTTAGCGGTACATACTTTCTGCTTTTTGAATCGTTTCAATATGCCAGTTCTGAAGAATTTTTATCTCTTTCTTTGCATATTTTGCTAAATACACACTGACATAATAGTGAGTGATTCTTATTTTTCTCCAGTGACATTAGATATATCCTGTAGTTCCTGTTTGTTTACTTTCTCCATCTCTAACAATGGGTGACATGGCCTGCAGTCATATTGTCTGAGACTAATAAATTGGTGGCATGACTTTATATGTGTACCATTTGGTTAGAATGCTATTTCTGACTTATTACAGAAAAGATATAAATGTAGTGAGGGATCTGGGTGCTCCCCTGAAACATTTCCCATTATTGTATTGTATTAATTATCCCAGTATAGAATACAGACAGACAGACAGACAGACAGACAGTCCTCTACTTACAACCATTTATTTAATAACAAAAATTATGATGGCACTGAAAAAAGATATTTATGATTGGTCCTCACAATTAAAAATGTTGCAGCATCCCAATAGTCACATGATCATAGTTCAGGTGCTTGGCAACCATGACACTTTTACAAGACATGACACTTTGGTCAGAGGGCAAAGAAGGTTGCAAATTGCAGTCAGGTGATGTCTCATGTTAATAACCACAGTGATCTGGGGCACAAAAATTGGGTTCTGTCACATAATGCCTCACTTAACAACCATACCACTTAATGGTAAATTTTATAGTCCCTGTTGTAGTTATAATTCAGGAACTCCAGTAATGTATAGAACATGTCTCCTAAGCTGTGATATGTACTTTCCCTGAGGAGGTTCATTTTCTGGATGAAAATGGTTTTCTGGATTTTTAGGGGAGATGTATACATTAAGATTATACTAAAGGGGTGTGTATTGCGAAATGCTTGAGATAACTGGTATAGAACAAAATTCTTATTTTCTAATTATGAATTTTCCTTTCACTTCAAATACCCAAATTAATTCTTCTGGAATTATGTCTGCTCAGAAGGTCATGGCTGTTTAAGCCTGATAATTTTATTTCTCTCTCTGTATATATACACACATTCAGCTAAATTAGATTAGCAGCATCTAATGATTTGAATATTCAGAAAGATCTATTTTCTCTATAAACGTTATTTGTTATATATCAAAATTTTCCCAAATGTATTCATATTATTTATACTGATAGGGGTCATTATGTGGCTTTCATTTATGGACCAACTGTCATTTATGGGCCAACTGTCATTTATGGGACAAGTGCCAGAGACTATACAGCCGTAATGCCAAGCATTTTGTTTCTAAAGCTTTAATTTCTCTGTGTGCTGCCAGAAGGAACCATTAATTTATGTTGTGTAGAGAGAAGTATGAAGGCTACTGATCTGAGCCTGATATACTGGCTTAAGCATTTACTGTAAAAGATTACATCACTAGAACAGATAATAATTTTGAATGCTTAAAGAAAAAATCAATATATGCTGAAACACCTCAAACAAGTTGAATATACAGTTCATACTGCAACGGCAGAAATAGCTTGACTTGAATGCGCCCTCACCCCCACCCTTATAAAGAGATTTAGCTGGTCAATTTCCTTAATGGTATCAAGATATAAAAAGTCTCACAATGCTGCTAATAAAGTGCTTGAGGTAATGATACCTGCTCCATTAACTGGCCAATATCAAGAAGGACAAGAGGACGTGTTCTAACATTGCCAATTGAAAGGACTTAATTTATCTTCTTCAATGTAAAAAAAGAAAAAAGAAAAATCTATAATCTACAGTGGATAAATAATGGTGATACAATTGTTGTACATAGCCAGAAGAAATGCAATGTCATTCCTTTACTGGGAAGTCATCAAAGCAAAGTTGTTGAGCCACTACAGATCAATATAGACTGGTTTATTTATTTGTTTAATCATCAGACTATAAATAAATAAAGTTTATATTGACTTAAATCTGACTAACCGTACAAGCATCCCTAGTTATTCAGTTCAAATTGCAACAAAAGCAAAATAAAGGTATGTACTATTAATGCACAAAATTACTGTTGTTGGCTGCAAAGTCAGACCAATGTTTAGACTGTATTTTAATTTATTATTAATTTTTATCCCAGTTACTTATTTTTATAAACCACACAAGATGGTGGAGATATCTAATATTCCTTTTTCCTCCTATTTTCCCCACAACAATAAACTGTGAAGTGAATTGGGCTGAAAAGAGATTGACCCAAAGTCATCCATCTGGCTTTCATGTCTAAGGTGGGAGTAGTACTTAGAATATAGAATAATAGGGTTGGAAATGACCTTGTTCTGTTCAAACAGGAGACCTTATACCATTCTGGACAAATGGCTGTCCAGTCTCTTCTTGAAAATGTTGCAGCCTAAATATTAGCTTACCCTTCCCCCACTTTTCATAAACTGTTTCATGGTAGTCACAATTTTATAGCTACACTTAGGCAGCCCAAGCATATTTGTATTCAATGATATAGCAATAAGATTGCTGGCAAATGAGAATGGTTCAAATATCCGATTAGTAATGAAATAGGATATTTGGTATCAGGTCTTCCGTTCTCTATGGCCAGTTATGTTTCTGGTTTCTTTGATTGTTTAGGACTTACAGAATATTCCCAAGACATTTTCCACAACTATCTATATTGCAGATGAGGTAGAAGTATGCTGACAAGCAATATGGAAATATTTTGGTTCACATGTGATCCAAGAAGCAGACACTGCTTCCCACTGTTTCATGCCTTTAGCAATCATAGCTGCTGTATTGCTAGAGGTCACTGTCAGTTTTCCATAATCTCTTTTAAAATTGTACTTAGCTTGGCTCCTGCTTCATCTTCTGGCACTAAATTCAGTCAACTAATTTTCTTCTGTGTTTCTTTGAACCCTTTCCAACTAGTTCATTCATCATGTATTTGACTCTGACCATGTTTTATCTTAATTTTCAAGGATGCCTTAGAGGTTTGCTGAATGAAAGCCTTTAATTGGTTAATGATATCGCAAGGCACTCTTTTACTCCTGATTGACTTGCCTAGAAAGGAGGGGCAGGAGGAAGAAAACCAACCTAATAAAATCAAATCCAGCCACTTAGTATTGGATGCGTTGCACTTACCTTGGGCAGTGAAATGCCTTTTATATCCCTGTAATCACTGAATTATTTGAAATGGCCAAAACCCTTCATGCTTCAATAAGATTCTAAGTCAGATTTACTCATTGTATTACAAACATAAAATGGTAGCCATCTGATTTCTTATTCCAAAGTTCAATTTTATTCAGACTCTGAAGTAACATCAGTTGTGTTATCAAAGCACAACAAGGCTATATCTGGATCCCCAATACTTATTCTGTGTTCTGTCTTAAATAAGGACATCACAAGAATATCCAAAATTCAAACTAGTTACAACTAATGTGGTATGGAGTATGAGTTTAAAGTTCAGTCCACGCTGGAGCATACAAATAGGAGTACAGTATGCTGCAGTAGAAAATATACACTGAATTGATATACAAATTTGTTTTTCTTCTGACAATGTGACCGAACATATATTCCGAATGCAACCCACATATGGTGGATATACTGTCTATTAAAACTCAAAAGAATTGGAAAGAAATGCATAGTATAATTTAGAGAATTTTAGAAATAAAATTAGAAATGAAATTATATTTTTAAAATTTTGCTAGGCATAATTCTAAGATCTATTACCAAGAAAACAAAACAATCCACATTTACTAATGTACTGCTCATCGCCATGAGGATAAATTTACCAAAACAGCAGAAAAAGATACTTTACTAACACTATCAGACTGGGACTTAAAGTTAAAAAATATACAGTAATGTCAAAATTAATAGCACACAATCCACAATTGAAATTTATCCAAGATTTAATCAAAAATACTTTATGTGTATATTTCATATTATGACTATTGTAAGACATATTTAAGCATCTGTATCGGGTAGTCCTTTCCTAAGATCACAATTAAGCTCAAAATTTCTATGATTAAGCAAGACAAGTGTTAAGTGATTATTACCCCATTTTATGAATATTCTTGCCACAATTGTTAAGTGAATCACTGTAGTTGTTAAGTTAGTAATATGGTTGTTAAGTGAATCTGGTTTCCCCATTGACTTGGTTTGTTAGAAAGTCACAAAAGTGATTGCATGATCCTAGGAACTGCAACCATCATAAACGCCAAGCATTCAAACTTTGTTCATGTGACCATGGGGAGCTGTAAGTGTGATCATAAGTCACTTTTTTTCAGTGCTACTATAACTTCAAATGGTCACTAAATGAATGGCTGTAAGTTGAGGACTACCCATAATATAGGTTTTCTTTTTAAAAAAAAAGTTAAAATCAGAAATACATAACAATTTTGACTGTTGAAAAATATTGTACATCAAAGGGAAGTTAGAAATTAAATATCCATCTGCATCAACTGTATGCTGGACTTATTCTGCATCTTTCCAGTGATTTTAGAACTAACACATGGCACATATACATGTTTCTTTATGTGGCAATATCAATATCAACATGACACTAACTTTTATAAGACTCAGCCAATTCTCCTCTTCCCCATCCCTTTTTAAATAAGAGGTTTTTTTAAAGAATGAAACTATAGAATTCATTGCAAAGACAGATGGGTCACACCCAGCTGTGTTTTAAATGGTAGACAAAGACCATGGGACAATCAACTGAGATCCCACCTGCCGAGATAATGCAAATGCCAGCTTAGACATTGTGGATAGAATCTTAAAAAATAAAATTACCTGATTAGCTTTCTGAGCATAAAGCAAGCAAGAAAGATTTTTTTAAAAATCCACATTTTTTCATATTCTTTTATATCTAACATGCTCTGGTATGGCCACTCTTGTTGCAATGCCACGTAGTACTTCTTCTAGTGATATTCTGTATTTCCTGTACAAAGTATGACATGAAACCTTAAAATTACATGACATAGATTAAACCTGGAATGTTATAGATATAGCAATATGTCTACCTACTTTGAAATATTTTGTGGAGATATTAGGGAGTGAACCCAGGATCTTGGTATATCACCTAGCTATTTGAGACTTCCCTATTCATAATATTTAAGACTGATTTGTACCATTGCTTGCATTTTTCAGTCAGCATTATATCTTTAGTTGTAGCTTAATATTATAATTTAAATACAGGCATACTGGCAGTTAGTCACAGGTAACTTAGTGCATAAGTGAAACATTTACTAACGGAATATTACCATTTTACAATCATACTACAACTTTCATTTGTTTTACAGACTTTACAGCGATCATAAATGTGAGGATTAGTCACAAAGTGACTTTTTTATCACCAATACTTCTTGAATGGTCACTATATGAAACAGTCCCTAAACAAGGACTATCTGTAAAGTCTTTTGTTCATCAAGTGTGTGATTTATATTGAAAATGTGATTGGACAGTTCTTTTTTACTACATTGATTTTGGACCCATCCTGATTCCAATGATTGCATTCAAATCTGAACCAAACAAGAATAACAGGTTCATCCCTTTTGATTTTGAGAAGCTGTTATTTCATGATGACAGCTTTTTTTACAAAGAACCACCCTTGCTGAATTAGTGCTCATTGGATAGAATAACATTTTAATCTCTAATTTCAGGTAGAGAATGTATTTCTTGAATCATTAATTATTTTATAAATCTGCACTATTGTTAAGACAAACCACAATAAATTTATTTTGTCTTAATTTAAAATATTTATAATCAGAGAACATCTGCTTATTAAAATCAGAATTTTAGATATAGTCTCTTGAGTTTCAGAATGCAGTTTGCTTGAAATTTTTTTTGTTGTAACTTTTGTATGTAACTATTCTGATTCACACACACATACTGTCATGGCCCCATCAGATCCCAATTGAGGGCGAGGGGGAGGGGGAGGAGATGGAACTTGGACCATCCAACGGAGATGGCATGTCTGTCCTGAGATGTCTGGATGTCCTACGTCCCTCTGGCATTGGTAGAGGTTGTCAACCAAATGCGGAGCTGACTGCCATCACAACCACAGGGAAGAATTGGTTGCAGACAAGCAGTGGTGATGAAAGGGAACAAATTCCCTCTGATAAGGGACATCTGCCTCCCTCAACCAATCCAAGGGCATAGAAGATGGAGCAGAGGGAAGCTCAGAGAGGTCTGTGAGACTTCTGGTAAAAAGGCCACCCACCCACCTAATGAGAAACACGAACTGATTTAACCAGAGGGAAGGGGAAGGTGTCTGTGTCAGGAATAACTGTTTGCTTGGGCATGTACTTCCCTGGCCTTTGTAAACTCTAACTCTGGGTTGTGTTTCTGCCTATGTACTCTGAACTTGCTTGTGCACTTGGAACCTTGTTTATAAATTACAGACCTTGCTTTGTTGACTTGCTTTGTGAGGTTTTTGGCTCTTTAGACAACTTTGTTATTGTTTTTGGTGATAATTTACCTTTTAAAATGGGAAAAGTTAGCACAATGGTTCTTATTTTTATGCGTTTATTTTAATTAATTATTTGAGCATTAATGTCCAGATTTTCTGATGCATGTGTATTAAACTGCTAACACATAACATCAACCCTAGAATAAAATAAAATATTGAATACAAATAATGACAGGTGGAACCGATAAGTAAGTGTTGATTTGGAGTTTCTATTTTATCTATTTTTAAAAATGCCTTGAGTAAACAGGAATGCTTTGCATACATGTCCCTGAAACCAAGAATTTTACAAGTTTGCAAAATATCTTTAAACAGTTTAGATGAAAAATATTTTTCCTCATTCATATAGTAACATAGATACTACTAATTCGAATAGCGTGGAATTGCATGTTTGCCTGAAAAATGTAAATGGATATCTTTATATAATCAAGTTCCTACAAAAATCTTGCATCCTCAAATTAGGGGCAGAAAGCAATATTCTGCCTTTTGTTTAAAAATGTTTCAGCTTATTCTTTGCAAATGCACTAAGAATGGTATATTTGTCATTACATTTATGCATTTATATAACCATACTTTTTTTTCGGTTGTGTATCTTTACTACTACTTTGGGCTGAGGGGAACAACCCAAATTTAATGTCTCTTGACATTAAATAAAGAACAATCCTTTAAATCTTCATTGTTCTTAAGCCATCAAAAATTACAAGTCTATAGTTCCTTCTTTTCTTTATATACTTTATAACTTTTTAGTTTACCTTAGTTTTTATTATAAATTGTATTTTTTTAATAAAATTACTATTAAAACTTTACAGGTTTACATAGACTATCCTGAAAGCAGACATACAGAAATTAAATAAATGCACACAAATGAGAAGTCTAACACTGTTACCATTCAGAAGAGAAATCATATTTATACTGGTTACTGGTTATATTTAGATCCTGTTGCTTATTTTTATACATCAACTTGATTCTATAGTAGAATATTAAGCAAATATAGAATTCCTTGAAAATGAGAAGACAGATGGTCCTGGATTATTTAACAACTTGCTGACCAATTGCATTGCCACACTTTTTTTCTTGGTGTAGTATGACTGAATGTGCATTTTTGCCTATGAATTACATGGTAGAGTTGGTTAATAAATTCCTTTTGATTGAAAATATCCAGTGAATGATTTGATGCTGTGAATGAAAGGGAAAAAATCAGGAAGGATAACAGAAGGATAATGCAGATAAAACAAGGAATATATCTGCATAAATCATCACTGAAAGTAAGTTTGCAGATTTCTAAACTGCTACAATTTTTAAAGACTTTTTTATTTTTCCACAGTAATATATCTTTATATCTTTAAACAATTTTATATCTTTAAACAAATAAACAATGAATAATAGTGTTTGATTCTGTCAATAAGAGGCTAGACACGAGTAGTTTAAGTGACAACAGCTCTCTGTTTACAGCACAAGATGACAAGAACGTATTTACAAGGATTTTGACAGCTTTTATACTCTTTTGAATGGCGCGCCTTAGCCAATCAGAGAGCGGGGCTTTCCCGCTCTCTGAATGCTGGCGGCCAGACTTGCTGTCTCCAACAACTCCTTATATGGGTATAGAACAAATAGGTCTCATTATAAATGTATTTGAGACATTTGGATAAGGTGAAATATAAATTGTAATTTATTAGTTCTAACAGTAGTACTACGATTTTAAACTCATTTTTGTAACTCTAGGTTTGGCAGTGGATTCAAATTTAAAAAGAAACTGAGGGTTAGTAGCAGAAAAGAGTGGAGAAGAGACAAAAAGAGAACACTTATTTTACTTCTTGAAAGGGAAAAGAAGGGAAGGGGAAGGGAGAGAGAATAAATGATGGGCAGGTGGCTGTGATAGGAAGGAAGGAAGGAAGGAAGGAAG
>JAEANM010015618.1:0-13562 GCA_017656035.1 Myanophis thanlyinensis
TACAATAGATCTGGATCAGTGGCAGAAACTATGGGATAGAAATTATAAAATGACAATGTCAACGGCATATAAAGAGAATTTATATAAAATGTTTTATAGATGGCATCTGCCCAGCGAGATTGGCAAAGATGTTTAAGAATAAATCGGCAAAATGCTGGAAATGTCATCAAACGCCCGGGTCTTACATGTGGTGGACGTGCCCAATGGCAAGGAAATTTTGGACGAAGATACATACATGGCTAGAAAAAATGACTAAATTACATATAGAACTGAAACCAGAAAATTTTTTATTGGGCATAATACAAAAGAGCTATAGTAAAGAAAATGTTTATACATGTTCTAACAGCAGTGAGAATAGTATTCGCTCAAAAGTGGAAATTGGAAGAAGTACCAATAAAGGGGAAAGTGATTAAAAAAATATTGGAGTGTGCAGAAATGGACACATTGACTATGGAAATAAGAGAAAAGGATAAGGAGGAATACAATAAGAGATGGGAAGCCTTTTATTAATGGCTTGATAATAAAAATAAGAAGTAAGATTTCTTTTTTAATTTTTAGAGTTTAAGTGGTATAGACTATTGAACAAGAATATATAACATAGTATGATATGATGTATGATAAGATGTATTAAGCTATGATTTTATGGCTATGATATATTGTGAAAAGGCAAACGTGGATTGTATAAGATTATATTTTTACTCACATGGCGCACAAACTGATAGATGATGTGATTGTTGTATAAAATAAAAAAAATTATAAAAAAAACCAAAAACTCAACAACACATTTGACTAATACAATTAGAATTATCCACCTGCCCCTTTAATCCAAATGTGTTAGTTCATAAAGGTGCTCCACGGAAGATTTAAAAGCAAAACTCAGTCTCGGTTAAAGTGGAATATAAGTGTTCCACTCAGAGGCAGTATCCTTTCTTTATACTTAGAAGAATGGAAAGTGCTTCTAACACTGGGCTAACTACCTCTATTTTTAAGAAATTTTATTTCTAAACATAAGGCATATCTCTGTTACCTTATGATAGGAAATGCTGAATTGTGCATAACATCTTTTTCTTTGCTTGACAGAACCAAATGCCAAGTTGTTGCATCATGAAAAAAAGAAAACCTTACTATCACATATCTTCCAAATCTTTCCATGTAATCTCTTTTTTTTTTATTGTGCTGAGCAGAGAGCTGGACTCAATCACCTCTCCAACTTTTATGATTTTAGGATTCGATTTGCTCCTATTCTCTATTTATGTTATAACTGGGTTTTCCCTCCCTCCCTCTCCATTCAATTCAATCCTTTAAAACAGGGGTCCCTAACCCCCAGTCTGTGGACCGACACTGGGCTGCTGCACACCAGAAATGGGGCCACGCAAACAAAGTCCCATCCATGGGATGCGGGCATCTAAGCTGAAGAATCATTACTTCACAGATAATTGCTGAACCATGGCTAATGTTATAGGAATACCCAGAGTCTCAGATAGGTCAACTGGCATGGCCAAAGAAATATCAGCTTCTGTAAGAGAACAATTGCAGATTGAAGGAATCATGTTGGATCAAAATCAATGATTTAAAAAAAAAATTGGATTATTTAAATTTTAAAACAGATTTTATTTTTATCAAATGTGTTTTAATACAATGCTTTTGGAATAAAAATCTATCTAAAGATAGTTTTCTATTTAAGATACATTAATAATTTAGTTTATTCAGTATGAAATGGAGCTTAGTTATGTAAGCATGAGGCTGTATATTCTGTAATATTTACATTTTTGGTAAACTCATTCAATGAATCCAGTCTGCAAGCTGAGATAACATGCACTGCATTGATGCATTCACACAATTTCACAGTAATCATGAGCTAAATCATAAAACAAAGTTCAGGAATATTCCTTTACCCCATTGTTTTGCAAATCTATGTACACTACAAACTATGATTGTTTGAAGAGAAATGTATCTGTACAAAAAGGCTCTCTAAGTGTGAGGAGAAAGGGCAAGCAGTAAAAATGAAAGTGAAACCTAAGTATAA
Organism: Myanophis thanlyinensis; assembly: GCA_017656035.1. Lineage (NCBI taxonomy): Eukaryota > Metazoa > Chordata > Lepidosauria > Squamata > Homalopsidae > Myanophis > Myanophis thanlyinensis. The sequence goes on from JAEANM010015618.1 coordinate 2,027, forward strand.
ATATAATATTAAAGAGCACCTGTCATTTCAGATCCATCATGGCAATGCCTGTTAGTGGGCATCCACTCACCAGCTGCTTGCCACTTCCTCACTTTACTGTGTCACTGCTGTATCACCAGCTGTCCCATTAAAGTGAATGGGACTGTCAGTGAGTTAATAGTGGCTCAGAGGAGCTGCTGTGGGACAGATATGACAGTTACTCTTGAAAAATTATGATTTAAATAGAATTGATCTAAACCAAGCCTTTTTACTAGTGATTTAAATCAATTTGATTTAAATCAAATCCATCCTGGAAGGAATGTCCAAACATTAAACAGTGCTTAATTTTAATTGTGATTGTTGAAACAAGCAGCTCCGTAAATTATGACTTGACTTTTGGTTGATCATGGTTTGATGGCAGAATAAGCTGGGGACTTCTAACTCACTCTCAGCTCAATCCATTTCACAAAGTTGTTACTATGAGAAAAACAGGTAGAGGAGTTTTATCTATCCCATCTGGAGCTCCTGAATTAAAGGTAGGATAGAACTGTAGCAATTTTTTAAAATAAAAACTGAAGTAGAAATTTCAAAACTCCTATATGCTGAAGTTGGGAAGCATATGGGCAAAAGGTTATACTGCATCACAAATATCTTTTAATTAGCCCGATGGGTTTAACTGAACTTCTTCTGGTTGCACTAATTCTAAGGTACATACTAAAGCCAAATAAATTCATTACAGTCTATTCCAACAACTGTTATTTTAAAAAATCCAAATAGATACGAGTGGTTAAGAAATCTATGGTACAATGTCATACTAGCAAATCTCAAATACCACACTAGCAAACATAAAATACGTTCATTATTATGACCTTAATTATGAAAACATAAATATCATCCTATAATTAGTTCTGATGGAATCTGTATGATACACTTTGCTATTTTAAGTATTTATTATACTAAGCATTATGCCAAATTTTCAATTGATCATAATCCAACTAAAATAAAAAAATGCAAGTTCAACAAGACATATTATATATTTCCAACATGATCAGCTAAAATGCTACCTGTCTCATTTGGGATTCACACACATGCACATACAAACGTTAAATAAATATGTGTGTACAGTTAAGAAAATTACATCTTTATAATTTCATTTTAAATTATATCACTGCAGATTAATAAAACAGATAAATTGTAAAAAATGGTAATTAAGAAAAATTTTAAGCATTTATCAAAACAATAAAATGTTCTAACAATGATGAACAGTTTTGGTGGATATTTAAAAGTCAACAAATGTAGTTCTAAACATATTTTTATGCATAAAGCACTTTATAACTTTGAAGATTTTGTCAAAAAATATCCCATGACAAATATAAACTTCATTTTCAATAGAATATACATAACTGAAAATTATGAAAAAGTACAAATATTGTACTTCCCTCCCCCTCCCCAGCCAAGGACCTCTTTTATTCTTTTCTTTTATATTCTTACAATGGAAGCAAACAAAAGGTTAAGATTTCCCACTGAGATACAGTGGGATTCAAGCTCTGATCTCTTAACACTTAACTCAAAAATAATCTTTGTTATATTAGCTGTTCTTTGAGTTCATCAAAACTGAAAATTTATTTTGCTTATTTATTTGGAAGCGAGTTCCTCTGTACAGGTAGTCCTCAAGTTATGACAGAAATGATTCAAATTTATCACCCCCGCCCCCAAAAGTACTTATGACAGACCCAAAGTTATGAAACTGCTACAGTCGTTCACCCTTAGGATTGACTGCAAAGATGCTGCAACATTCCCCCTCCCTATTCCCCCACATCCTGTCACAAATCGTTCACTTACATTTCAAAGATCTGCAAAATCAGGGCCATGTGGCACAAAAATGGCTGTCTTCTTAAATACTCTTCTGTCCTCTTTGCAAAAGATTTTTGGTACGAATAACAGAAGTCTTCAGGGATGCGCTCTTGTGCTCCTTCAGGCCTCTGTCCTCTGTACCAAAAGCTTTTGCAAAGGGGACAAAAATCTTTTGAGGTGTGATCTTATACTCCTTCAGGCCTACATCTCCTTTGCAAAAAAGCTTTTGGCATGGAAGACCGAGGCATGAAAGAGCACAAGATCATACTCCTTCAGACTCACTGAGGCTGCCTGGCGCTCCAAAAGTGGATTGGGTGTCCTGTGCAGGCAGCCTCGGTGAGTCAGCCAAGTTAAGCAGGGTGGACTGGTCTCACTCTGCCACTGCTCCAATTTTGGAGCATTGGGAACAGACAAAAAAATGTGTCAGAGAGTCTGAAGAGGAAAAAGCTCACTTGATCATCTAGATATCTTATTTCGAAAGGTAAGTGAGTCTCCACAGACCCAGTGGAGCAGGATGGGGGGGGGGGGTACAGTATGAGATATCTCAGTGGTCAAAGAAGGCCTTGGGTGGTCAGAAACACTAGCCACTCTCCCATACCTCATGTGCACATAACAACCTATGCATTCATTTAACGAATGCATTGGGTAAAGTAGGTAGGGGTCACATTCACTTAATGTGATTCAATTAATGAATCCTCAGGTTACAAATGTCATTGATAGGCTCTATTACTTTAACTCTAGGATTACCTGTATTTTGTGATAGAGATGGGCAGTTTTAAAATTTGATGAATAAATAAGTAAATAAATAAAAAATTAACAGAATAGGAGGAGCAGGACGAAATGACTTCCATGAGCGCTGTGGAAGTTCATGCTGAATTCCCCCCACAGGAGGTCCCCAAGGACCTTAATCACCCTGGAGGGGTGAGGAAGAGTTAGGGTGCAAGGTGGTGCCAGCCAGGGAAGCGCAAACCCCTGGATGGACCCACAATAAGCCCTCAAATTCTGTCAGGGGAAAAAGATGGCACTTTGCCAGACCGGAGCTGTGGAAACCCCATGAAGAGCCAGCTGAAGAGTGGAGAGATCGTGTGATCGTTCTGGGTGAGAAATATTTTCTTTGATTTCCAACTACAAAAGAAGAGTCCTCTAACAGAACCAGCAGAGTGAGTGGGGCCAAGTGTGTGTGTGGGGGTGGATTTTGCTGTATTCCCACCCCCCAGAAGAAAAACGGCGAAATAAAACTGTGAGCCATTGATAGATTTGGATTAAAAGAAAATTCCTGAATGGAGAAAGGAGAGGAAAAGCTGATAATGTGGGGTACCAGGCTGGAGATTGCATGAATGAGTACCTCGAATTGAGATTCTGATCAGTATCTTCCCTGACAAGTAAGTGAGGATAACAGCAGGAAGTAAACAAAAAAATTCTCTTTTTCCCTCTCTTAGCAATTTAAAGCAGATAGAGGGGAAAGAAACAGTAGCCATAAACAGTAGCAGCAGCATCTAGTGGCAGAAAGAAATTTCCTATTTTCCTTATTTTTTCGATGGGGGGTGGTAGTGGAATCTGTGCATTCTGGAGTGGAAGCTTTTTTAAAATAGCTTTGAAGTGACATCTGGTGATAAGAGCTGGCTATATTTACAGACTGTGTTTAAAAGAAGGCTGTTTTTCTCTCAAGGATAGAAAAAAGAAGAAAGATAAAGGTTGGATTTTTTACCTCCTATTTTCCTTATTTTTTTTGATGGGGGGTGGTGGAATCTCTGTGCATTCTGGAGTTGGTGTGGAGAAAAGGGTGGCAGGGCCTGTGCTGGAAGCAGCAGGGGCTGAAGCAGCGGATCCCAATTCAGTAGTCACTTAAGAAGTGATTTGAACAATTCAGGAGGAAAAAGGCCAATCACTGCGGGAGTGTCTGGAAGCGCAATCTCATCCTCAGAGAGGAGTCTCTGTGCTCCTCCCCAAGTAAGGAATCACCATTGTGGATGGAAGAGGCATAGGATCTGGAGGCCTGCCTAGAGGGGGATACCTCAGAGGGAATTAAGGAAAGCAAGTCCTCCTGGCGATGACCAGAGGATAAAGGCTGCATAGCTGTCTGTAGACTGCATTGCAATCCAGCATAACCCTGGGCCAAGGCCTGAGCAATCATGTTCTTTGTGGTTCATCTGTGTGGTGGGGCCCTGCAGCTGTGGATGTGAATGAGGCTGCCATGAGAGTGGGGCGGGGCTAGGCCCCTCTATGGAAGGAAAAACTGGTTGCTCTGGAGAGAAGAGGTCTCCAGAACGCCCAGCGGGGGGTTCAAAAGCAGTTTGAGACTCCTCCTCCCTTAATCGCCTCTCTGCCCTGGCAAATTCTCTTTCCAGAGCCTTGTGCCTGGAAGAGGCTAATCTATCAGCGGCTCTGGACCTGTGATGCTTCTTAGAATGAGAGGTACCCTTTGAAGGGCCCTTTGCCATGTTTGTTATCCCCGAGAGGTAGAGGGAACCTCAGATAGAGAATGAGGCTCTGAGGGCCCAGTGGGCTGTTTGGAACTCTCAGCCATTATTGGATTTTAGCTGCAGGGAGGTGTGGTCAAGGCCAGTTACAGCCTGCAGAAAAAAAAACCTGTTGGATGGCAGGAAAGAATACATGCTGTTTTGCCCAGCAACAGAACTCCAGAGGGGAGGAGAAGGACTAGACAAGGAATTTTCCAGAAACAAATAAAATGTCTGTTAGAAGAGGCAGTTTCCAGAAACAAGTAAAATGGCTGCTAGAAGAAGCAGCCTGTTTTGCCACCCCACCCCCCCAATTTATCACTCACGATATCCAGTGAGGGAATCCTGGCAGGTAAGGCTGATCTTTGTCTGTGTCTCTCTCTCTGTCTTTCCCCTGAGGGAGAAGCCCCTGAGAGAAGCAAGTAGGGCCAGATCAAATGGTCACGCCTGGTTGTGAGCCGGCTCTCGCTATCTATTTAGTGAAGCACGGGGAAGAATTAGGCCCTCGAGAAGTTGCCTGCGCTAGGAGAGGTGCTGGCAAGTCAAAAGCATGCGCATGCAGCTTCCCGATCAACTGGAGGCCCTTTGCGGCGCAGACACAGTCTCTGCTGTGCTTCTCTCCTGCCGAAACAACTTCCCCCAGCCGGGGCAAAGGCAGACTCTTTTCTGATTGGCTCAGTCACAGATCATCTGTCAGGGACACGCCCCCATCCTGGATTCTGTTCTCAGCTACACGGTGAAGAAGTGAGGTGTACTTTTTTATATAAAGGCATCTATTAAAACTAAACAAATTTTTGCTGCTGGAGAGGGGAGAGTTTTGATGGTAGAGTTAACATTTTTTATAACATTTTTTTTATTTTTTATTCTTAAATCCTAACTTACCATTGCGTGTACGTGTTTGGATCCCTCCCTCTACTTTTACAAACATGCTTTTATTTGATTCCACCTCTTTCGGAATGTCTTGCTTTTCCTTGCTTTCCTTCTTCTCTTAAAATATTTTCCCATTTTTTGGTCCATAATCTCCATCTTGTTCTTTAGGTCTTTACATTCTGTTTTCATCATAGTCCATGTTTCCCATAGAGACAATACCAAATCCTTGCAATTGTCCATTTCTTCCTGGTGGAACATTTGTGAATTCTCTCTTATGTCTCTATTCATTTGTGATCCAATTCCATGTAAGTCAATATTTCCAATACTTAATCCAGTCTCCTGTTTTAAAGACACATTCTCCTATTTTTAAATTGTGCTTCTCATTTCTTCCATCCAATCAAACCAAGTCAAAACAAATAGATTTTTTTCTCCTTCTCCTGTTCTTCAGTCTCTTTTAAAAGTTCAATTTGCTATATAGTCCTGTTAAATTTTAACCTTTCTTCTACTTGTTTAAATGCAATATGCTCCTCCAATCAGCAGATGGTACTGCAGGCTCCAATTTACAGTCACAATCTATCTTGAAATGTCCTGTCTTTGTTTGTTGCAAAATAAATTCTTTTAAATCTGTCGTTCCAGCATCCAAACAATGCCCATTCACCAACAAAAAGTCTTTCAGGTTAAAAAACTAATTTTCTATCTTTTGTTTATAAATTCGTGGATGCTGTCTCCCTTAATTTCCTTTTCCACTCAGCTTCTGCTTCAATTTTCTGCCCCCCTCCCCAGTTCCTTTTGCCGCTAAACCTCATGCAAGTAGTTTTTTTCTTTAAAAATAGTCTTTCGGGGTGAAATTCAAAGAAAGATTCTAACTCTCACCCAGTTCCACGACTGCTCACTGCTTTCACTTCTTCTGCACTGGTCTTAGATGGTGGGTGGTTCAGTTATTGTCTCAGTCTTTGGGGCGGCCATTTCTGACCGCCTCTTTGTCTCGCTGTGGCTGAGGGGACTTTCAGTCCAGGGATCCTCCTGGGAAATTGCGATTTCCCCGACCGCTCCAGGTGCTTCTCTTTGCTTTGCTGCTCCTACAGAGCAGCTTTAGGCTCCATACGGAGCCCACAAGTGGGAGAAGACTAGCGGGAGATCGGAGTTATCCTTTCTCCCTGTGGCCGCCAACAAAAACTGGAAACGGAAACGTAGTAAAATTAACCTTTGACTTAAAACTGATTCTGGTGGTAGGAATATATGCCTGAATACCAAAAAGGAGGACTTTTTTGATAAATTAACTAAGAAAATTATAGAATTGGAATATGAGAATATTTTGTGTATTAGGAGATTTTAATTTTGTTATTTTAATTTTAATATGGAGAAATGGCGGGTTTAAAAATAAATAAAGAGAAAACTAAGATGTTGGTTAAGAATTTAATGGCCACACAGAAGAGTGCATTAAGGAATGAAATGGGTATTCAGATAGTGAAGACATTGAAATACTTAGGAATGTATTTAACAGCAAGATGTATAACTATCAGGAGAGACAATTGTTATAAATTGTTGCAGTCAGTAAAAGCAAATTTGGAAAAATGGAAAATCTACAGTACAGTTACTGATAGGCAGGCTAGCAACAATAAAAATGAATATACTACATAGACTACTATACCTATTTCAAATGATACCAATAAAAGTGGAGAAAAAATATTTTGAGGACATTAATAAGAAGATTTCGAATTACATATGGCAAGGGGAAAAAACTAGAATAAAGCTTAAAATGCTGCAAGATTAAAAAGCAGAGGTGGTTTTGGATTACCAGGCTTTGAACTGTATTACCAAGCTACGATACTTGGATGAAAGAATGGATTTTGTTGAGAAACACAAGACTATTGACTTTGGAAGGATTTGATCTGCAATTGGGGTGGCATGCTTTCCTATGGTACGGGAAAAATAGAATACATGGGTATTTTCAAAGGCATTATGTTAGAAATGTCTTATGGTTAATTTGGGAGAAAAAGGACATTGGTCTTACCTGATATGCTCCTTCTCATTGTGAGGAACAGAGAATTCAATGATTGGGTAATTGCCTCTTGTTCTGATCATGTGACTGAGTCGATCAAGTATAAAAGCTTGTCACACCGTCTGTCACCTCAGTGTTTTCGGCGGAGGATGATGATCAACGGCTGGAACACCTGAAAAAACAATACTAACTCCTCCTCAGTAGAGATGCAATGCCAAGGGAGGGTCTTGGATTCTCTGCTCCTCACAATAAAAAGGACCGTATCAGGTAAGACCAACAGCCTTTCTCCAATGTGGGGAGCAGAAAAATCCAATGATTGGGACCTACCAAAGCTAACTGTCCCAGGGTGGGTGATAATTGATTGTAATTAAGCGTCTTGCGCATGATGGACCTGTTGCAGGACCCTGCGACCAAAAGCCACATCCGCTGAACAGAACACATCCAATTTGTAGTGACAGATGAAAGGTTATGGGGAGGACCATGTGGCCACCCTACAAATTTCGTCTATGGAAGAGTGAGTGTTCCAAGCTACCATAGTGGAAGCACTCCTAGTTGAGTGGGCTGTAATGCGCTGTGGGAGCAGTAAGCCCTGTGTCTTATAAAGTGTGATAATACAAGCCCCAATCCATCTTCCTATAACGGAAGACGAAGCCTTAGACCCCATGGAAGCCAGATAAAAATGAACAAATAAAGCTTCCGTTCTGTGGAAGGGAGAAGTCCTTTTAATTCTAATGGTGTACATCCAATGTATGCCATTCCCTCTCTCTGGGATGGCCAGGATTTGGACAGAAATCTGGAAGAGTGAGTTCTTGTGACCGATGAAAATAGGAGTTGACCTTGGGTAGGAAGGTTGGATCTAGTCGTAAGACGACTATTTGGATGGAAAATACATAGATCCTCCCTGACCGATAGGGCGGCCAACTCCGAAATTCGTCATGCAGATGTGATTGCGACCAGAAAGGCAACCTTCAGAGAGAGGAAACGCAGAGTGGACATTCACAGAGGCTCGAAAGGAGACAAGGTAAGAGCTTTGAGGACTTTAACCAGATCCCAGGTTGGAAATCTGTGGATTACAGGGGGGTGAATATTCGTGGCACCCTTCAGGAAACTTTGAATTATGTCATTTTGACAGATCCTAGACCCTCTTTATGGATTACAGTGGAAAGAGTGGCAACTTGTCTATGAAGAGTGTTTGGGAAAAGACCCTTCTCCAAACCCTCTTGCAAGAAATCAAGAATTTGAGGGATGGATGCCTCAGCTCGATTGATTTGGAGCTTAAGGCACCAGGATGAGAAGGAGGCCGAAGTAGCATCATAGATGCAGTTGGTAGATGGCCTCCTAGAGGCCTGAATAGTGTCAATGACTTTATCCGACAGATGTAATGCCTTCAAAGATTGCCGCTCAACTTCCAAGCGGTTAATTGGTACCAACCTGGGTTGGGATGTACCAGAGTCCCCTGTTGGAGGATGGGCAGATGATGAGGAATCTGCCAAGGGTGTGCAACCGAGAGTGACATCAGGTCCACAAACCATGGCCTTCTTGGCCAGTAAGGATCACAATTTCGGCTCTCTCTGCCAAACTCTTCCGAATGAGGGCAGGAATGAGGGGAAGAGGTATACATACATTACATTAACCATACATTAACCCCGGTGGCCAAGGTGTGTGAAGAGCGTCCATCCCTTCTGCTTCTGGATGGAAATAGTGAGTGAAAAACCTCGGAAGCTGAGCATTGTTGGGGGATGCGAAGAGGTCCACTACAGGAAGGACGAATTGGGATGCTAAGGTTTTGAACGATACCGGATTGAGTTGTCATTCTGTGTGGTCGATGGAGGCATGACTCAGCCAATCGGCCTGAATGTTTAGTGAGCCGGAGATGTGCTCTGCTTGAATGCCTGCTAAGTGTTCCTCTGCCGAAAGAAACAAGTCCCAGGCCTCCGCCATGAGGGAGCGGGATCTGGTGCTTCCCTGGTGATTTATGTGGGCCTTTGCAGCCACATTGTCGGTTAGAATCAGTACATGGCGACCTTCCACTCTGTTGCTGAAATTGAGTAGGGCCAGATGAATTGCCCTCAATTCTAACCAATTTATGGGACGTTGTCGCTCTTGCTCCGACCACTGTCCTTGGGCCATGAGATGACCCGAGTGAGTCCCCCATCCGGAAAGACTGGCATCTGTGGTGCCAACTACCGATGTGTGTGCGCAGAAAGAACACCACTTGCAAACCGCTGTGGAGCGCCACCAGCTGAGGGAATCGATGGCCTTCCCTGATATCTGGACCTCGGAGAGGGAATTGCTGCGACCCTCCCTCTGTGTTGGAAGTAAAAACCATTGGAGAGGCCTGGAGTGTATCTTTGCCCAGGGCACAATGGCAATACATGAAATAAACTTCCCCAATAATTGTGACAATTCAGCAAGGGGAAGAACAAAGGGATGCTGTTGGATCTGAATTGTTAGCTCTTCGATACTGTTTAGTCTGTCTTCTGAAAGAAAAACCTGATACAATGAGGTGTCTATAATGGCCCTCAAATGCTATAGTTGGGTGGATGGTTCTAATTGACTTTTGGAACTGTTGATTAAAAAACCATGGGATTGTAAGGTAGGGTGACCAAGCGTCCTCTTTTGCCCAGACATGTCCACTTTTTACATCCAGTCCGGGGCGTCCGGGTGGGTTTTATAAATTTATAATTTTATTATAATAAAATTATAATAATGTAAAAAGTGGAGATGTCATGTCCGGGCAAATGGGGAAAAACAGCTCCGGCAAGATGAGCATGCGCTCCATCACGCTTAGAAATCCAGTGATGGAGCGCATGCTCGTCTTTGCGGGAGCCGCTTTTCCACATTAGCAGCCCCTGGGCGGTGGGAGAAGAGCCGCTGCGGAGCTGCGCCCCTCTGCCGCCGCCCCCCATCCTCTTTTTGGGAAATCAAATATGGTCACCCTATTGTAAGGCAGTGATGGTTATTTGAACATGCTGCTCAGCCTGTATGACAGACCTAGATTGGATGAGGCTGTTGTCTAAGTAGCTCTGAATTCTAACAGGAACAGAGCGAAGGTGAGCTAAAAGTGCAGTTAGGATTTTAGTGAACACCCTTGGGTCAGAAGACAGACCAAATGGCAGAGCAGCATATTGGAAACACTCGCCACAATATTCAAACCGTAGAAAACACCTATGAGATAACAGAATAAGAATGTGGAGATAGGCTTCAGACAGGTCAACTGACATCAGGAAGTCACCCTTCCTGATGGAGTCCAAAATAGATTGAAGCGTATGCATTTTAAAATGCTTATATGCGATATACATATTAAGGCATTTTAGATCAAGAATTGCTCTCCATCCCCCCCAAAATTTTGGGACCAAAAAGAGTCTAGAATAAAACCCAGAACCTCTCTCTTGATGAGGCATCGGTTGTATTGCCCTGATATTTAACAAATGTTGAATAGCGTCCTGCATGAGCAAGTGCATGGTATGGTCATTACTGTCCGTAATGGGGATGGAGAGAATTCGAGTGTCAGACCATTTCTAATTGTATTAAGGACTCACCTGTCTGAAACTGTCTCCTCCCATCAGTCAGTGAACCATGCAAGGCGGCCCCCAATAGGTTGTTCTACAGGGGACTCATTTGCGGCCTCTGAAGGGGTGACCTCCAGAGCCTCTAAATGGACGTTTAGACTGAGGGGTGTCTGTACCTGTCCCTATAATCTTGGGACCAATCAGGGCAGCGATTGACCAGTCGATGATGGAAAGAAGACTGCTGAGGGGGCAGAGGCTGGAAGGAAGACGGCCGCTGGAATGGAGTATATCTGTGTGCAGGCCGCTTGGATTGTGAGGGCAGAATTTTTCTTTTTTCCTTATTCTCGATAAGGAGTGGTTCTATGACAGGTCCAAAAAGTTTGTCACCCTGAATGGGTCTTGATGCCAAGCACCATTTGGCCTTGAGATCAGCCTGCCAATGCTTGAGCCATAGCAATCTTCTTGCAGCCTCCGAAGAACCTATGGACCTAGAGGCAAATCAAATGGAATCCAGGGTCGCATTGGCCGAAAACTGCGTTGCCGCAATGATTTTTGCAACATCCTGATGCAGGCGCGTATCGCCAGGTGGAAGGCAATTCTGCAATTAGCGTAACCACATCAATGTGCGATTGAAGAAAGTGGCTGCAGAAGATGATTTGATTGTCCAAACAAAGGATTGGTGTATGTGGCGCATCAGAGCCTCTGATTTCTTATCCTCCGGCTTCAAAAGTTCTGCAGGATCCCCAGAGACTGCTGATGTAGATAGTAATGATACTATTGGATCTTCAACTGTTGGTAGTTTTTTTTTTTTTTTTGTAAAATTTTTATTAAATTTTAAACAAAAAACAAAAAAAAAACGA
>JAEANM010015619.1:0-13562 GCA_017656035.1 Myanophis thanlyinensis
ATAATTTATATTATATTATAATATATATTATTATATTAATTAATTATTAATTAATTTTGTATTGTGGTGACCAGAACTGGATGCAGCATTCCAAGTGTGGACTCATCAGAGCAGTATGGAGTGGTACAATCACTCCTTGTGATCTTCATGCTACCCCCTTTTTCACTATTTTGGATTCTCCAGTGACTTTTCCTGGTGAAGACCCAACCTCTCTTTTAAACTTTATACCATGCTCAATCTTCAGACTACAGATTTGCAGTCACATTAAAAAAATAAATAAACCTTGCCTGGATTCTTAGCAGACTCTGACATTGGACTAGATCTGAAAAAGTTATAAAAAGTCCCAGATCAATCCTGGATGACTTTTAAACTGGTTTGAGAAGAGTTCGGCGACAGAAAGTCTAAGAAAACCTCCAGAATTGTAGAAGACCACTGAATTATACAATAGATTTCCCTGAATGTTTAAGCACAGTTCCTGACATTGCCAATGCAACGGAATACATAATTAATGAAATGTACATCTCTTGCAATAGGTTGGGATGGGAACATTTCTTTAAGAAAAAAACAAATGACACGTTCCAGGCAGAAATAGAGCAAAACCAGAGGTGCCAATGTGCAAAAGTGACAAGGCCAAGAAAAGCCTGCACTTGTTCATCCCTACCTATAACCCCGCTGTCATTGTGATTTATGATACTTGGCTGAAAGACAAGTCCCACCTTCAAGGTAGGAGAATTCACTCCCTCAGGAAAGAGAGAGGAGCCAAGGTTTTTTGCCCAAAGCAAATGAAAACACCTTCAGCTCCCCTCCCTGCTGCTTAATAAATTGCTAAATATTAAAAAAAAAAAAAATGCTGGCCACCCAAGAAGGCATCTGCCATAGAATGCCTCGGATGAACCGTAACTCATTATTTTGACAAGTTCCTGGCTTGACATGGAGTGAGGGAAGGATTTACCCAGACCAAGATTGGCTCTATCAGACAATGCAAAATGAAAGGGAAGTTTGGTGTCAATGGAGCAGACATGTTCTTTTTCTCAGCAGAATGGCCAGACCTCTTTGAATGGTGTAATGAGTTACACATGCAGGCCAATAACTGGTTGTCAGTTCAATTGCGCATCTCCGACATGATGCAATCAACGAGCAGATGGCTCTGTTAAACATCGTCCATGTGGATACGCCAAAAGAGACAGTCAACACCGCGGTGCTGAAATTTTGGCCTGGTTTTCATTCAGCTGGATGGAAAGGAAATTGCTTTCTTTTCCTCTTTTTTTCCGCCTTTCCCAGGGGATAGGAAAATGTTGATGAAATTATTGTGGGTGAGAAGTGGAAATCTGGCACAAGGTAGCTGAGGAATATATTAACGCTTATCCGGCTGTCCTAAATATCAGTCAATCATTGGTTGGTTGGTTCTCCACCCTTTATGACAGGGGTGTCAAACTCAAGGCCCAGGGGCTGGATCTTGCCCACAGGGTGCTTAGACCTGGCCTACTGGGCTGACCTGGAAACAGTGAAGGACTGGCCCACGGTGTGTCTTCCAGTGAAATCGGAGCTCTTGCAGGAGGTTATCGCAGCCGAAAACGGAGCTTGAGAGCCCATTTTTTTCTGGCAGAGCATATGGGACACCACAGGCGCCCTGTCAAGCTGGCCACACCTGCCCTGGCCATGCCCACCCTGGCCCATGAGGTGAAACACAACACTGATGCGGCCCTCAATGAAATCAAGTTTGACACCCTGCTCTATGATTTCCATTCAATCCTTAAGAATAAATGTGCTTCCTTGTTTTCATTCCCAGATTTGGCCTCTCCATGCAGGGAGGATCTGTGGCAGGTTCTCACTCCAAGTGAAATGGAGTGAAGCCATTGTGCCAACTCAGCACATTCTCAGTGGTCCTTCTGACTCTTTGGAACAACTTGCCTTCTGAGATAAAATGAAGAGTTACCTTTTGATAAGACATTGAAACAGCATATTTGAGTTCTGTTGATAAAAGGAGTACTTTGCAGTGGCTAGATGAGATCAGAGATTAGAGAAGGCAGAGAAATTTGATTCGATCCGGTACTCTTTTTATTTCACAGTTTCTTTTCTTAGTGGCTATTACATTTTCTTGTAAATTGTCACAAGTCTCAAAATTAGGAAGTGTGAGCCCAAGGGAGGTTGTAACATGAGGGTAAGGAGAAATGAAAGCAATAGCATCACCACTATTAACCATGAACATTGTTTTAAAAAATGTCTTAATTTGCAAAGAAACTTATTTAAGTAAAAACAATGGATGCAACTTGTGTTCTTTTGATTACATTCACACAATCTCATTGTCCTGATTGCTAAATATAGTCAGCACCATTCTCACAGAGGAATAGATGGAAATGCTAAACCTGTTTTAATTGCTGACTTAACTCCTGTAAAACATCCAGCAGAATTGTGATGGGGGTTAAATAAAATAAATAAATATAAGGCTTTCACAGTAGAGAACAAAGAACAGTTCCCAAACTCTTCCCTAAATTCAGCCTTGGCCTTGTGTTGTTTGGCCTCACCTACAGGGATGACCAAAAGCATTAAGCAGAACCCTGCTTTATAGACAGTCCTTGACTTACGACTCTTATAGGGACCAGCATTTCTGTTGCTAAGCAAGGTGGTTGTTAAGTGAGCCATGTCCAATTTTCTTGCCATGGTTGTTAAGCGACTCACTGCTGTTGTTAAGCCAACCTGAAACGTCACAATTGGGGATCACACAACCCTGGGATGCTGCAACCACGCTAAATACATGTTGGTTGCCAGTGCCCGAATTCTGATCACATGACCATAAGATGCTACAATGGTTAGAGGTGCAACAACCAGTTTTAAGTCACTTATGAGTCTTGAAAGTTCAAACAGTGGTTAAAGGGATGGTTGTAAGTCAAGGTTTATCTCTACTCCCTGTTGTGATAAGGAAAGAGGCAGAAAGAACTTTTTTTCTTATCAGCACAATTAAGTGCATTTTCCCCTGTCCTTGGGATGGAAAAAAAATTATGTCAACCTAAACTCTAATACTCTATAGCAGTGGTGGCAAACCTTTTACTTACCGAGTGCCAAAAAGTACATGCTTTGCGTGTGCCATCTGCACATGCGTGCAGCTCCTTCACATGCACTGCATGTGCAATTGCACCATCTGCACATGCATGAAGCTTTTGCACATGCAATGCATGTGTGCTGTACGCAGGCACTCATGCACACATGAGCAATTGCCTTGCATGCGCAGAGAGAGCTCTAAAGGCCAGCTGGATTTCCTGCTGCAATCGTGCGCATACACAGCTGATGCCCGAAGACCAGCTAGGTTTCTGCAATTGTGCATGCGTGCATGTGCAATCGTATGTGCATGCTTAGGTGGAGGTAAGTTGGTCGACAGCTTATGTGCCTAGCAAGATGGCTCCGCATGCCACCTGTGGCACCTGTGCCATAGGTTCGCCATCACGGCCCTATAGCCAAATTTTACTATGTCTTGGCTATGCCACCAGGCAAAGGTTCCAGGTAGAACAATTTCAGGGTTATGACTGATGGATTCCCAGGCTTCATATCCTCTCCCATTTAGGGAATTTTACTATTTTCCTTTTGTCTTCTACTTTTTCCCAGATACATTGACCTCATGATATTCCCACAGAGAAGTGAATGAATAAACACATCCCACACATTCTGAGATCGATATACCTTGAGAACAGTGCTTAAAACTGATGTACAGCTGGTAGCACAATTCCCTAGCATGTCGACATTTCTGCTCCCAAAAAAAAAAAAAAAATTGAACCAAAACAGAGACAAAGGTTCCAGAAGCCAGATTTGTGGTTAAAAAAAAATATTGCGATACAGTTACGCTAATCGAAGATGAGTAGTGACGGAAGTCTAAAATGTATGATGGTTAGGACAAGAAGTAGCAGGTAGAAGTTCATCAAAGAGAGATACAACTTAAGACTTAAGGAACAATTTCCTGATAGTGAGAACAATTAATCAGTGGGACGGGCTTGTCTGCAGAAGTTGTGGGTGCTTCATCACAACAACCATCCCCAAGACCATTTAATCTCACGCCAACTGCTTCAGTGACTCCATCCAGCCACCTCGTTCTCTGCCGTCCCCTTCTTCTTGTGCCCTCCATCATTCCCACCATTAGGCTCTTCTCCCGTGAGCCCTTCCTTCTCATTAGGTGGCCAAAGCATTTGAGTTTCATCTTCAGGATCTGGCCTTCTAAAGAGCAGTCGGGGTTGATCTCCTCTAGGACTCAATTGTTTTTTTGCCTTGCAGTCCAAGGGACTCACAGGAGTCTTCTCCAGCACCATAGTTCAAAGGTCTCAATTTTTTGATGCTCAGCTCTTACACATATATTTAGAATAGAATTACAGAGTTGGAAAGGACCTTGAAGGTCTTCTAGTCCAACCCCCCTGCTCAGCAGGAAACCCTATACCATTTCAGACAAACGGTTGTCCAATCTCTTCTTAAAAACCTCCAGTGTTGGATTGGATATACCATTCCATACAGAGGTGGGATTCACCCAGTGTGCATCTATTCACTAGAACTGGTTGTTAACTTTCTAAGCAGTTCGGAGAACTGCTGGTTCAGCTGGTTATTAGGGCAGAGAACTGGTTGTTAAATTATTTGAATCCTACCACTGACCCCATAGTGCTTTACAGCCCTCTCTAAGTAGTTTACAAAATCAGCATATTGCCCTCAACAATTTGGGTCCTCATTTTACTGACCTCAGAAGGATGGAAGGCTGAGTCAACCTTGAGCTGATAAGGATCGAACTGCTGGTTTAACATTTTTATTGAGTTACAACTCCTGGCAGTGGACTGCTGAGTTAGCCTGCAGTACTGCATCTAACCACTGCGCCAACACAGACAATATGTATTGTTTTTAACAGATGTTATTAAGGATGCTTTAAAAAAAACTGTACCTATTTTAAGTCACCTTGAGACATCTGAAGAGGCTCCAGATGAGTGTTGGTGGATAATCATATAAATCAACAAAATAGAGTGACTGTGGTTTGTGAATTCCTACCAACAACTACCTCTCTAATCACACTGGGAAGTGGCACTGTTGTAAGGAGATTCTCCAAGGTTGGAAAAGAAAAATCAGCATTTCAAAACATGGCAGATAAAAGAGTAAATGGACATTTCATTTCACCCTTATCTCTTAAGCGAGGCATCAGTCCATCTGTAATGGATTCTGTAAGAAAGAAATTCAAACGATATCGAGACCTTAATGAAATTGCTAAAAAAAGTGAGAATTGAAGTACACTTATCTGGTTTGGGAGATTCTGTGACATAAACCTTTTTTTCCTGGCATTAAATTTGATTAATGTTTCCTCACTTCTCTGGCTATGTGCTGCTATTAGAAACTTGCCAGCTATTCTGGATTCCTGCACAAGGTAAAGGGTTACTCTTGATGTTCCCCAAGATTTCTTCTAACCTTTTGTTTTCTATGTTCCTATAAGATGCATTCTCTCCACCGCTTCCCACCTGAGGCTCCATGTACTGGTAAAGCAAGATGCTAAGCCAAATTGCAATTGCATTCTTGACTGTGCCAAGTTTTTTTTTTCTATGTTTGAGGACAAAGTTTGAAAACTAATGCTACTGGTAGTCCTTGACTTACAACAGTCCATTCAGTGACTGTTCAAAGTTACAACATCATTGAAAAAAGTATGATCATTTTTCACACTTACGACCATTTACAGCATCCCCATGGTCACGTGATCAAAATTCTGACATTTGGCAACTGACTCATTTTTATGATGGTTGCAGTGTCCTGGGGTCATGGGATCACCTTTTGTGATCTTCTGACAAGCAAAGTGTCATGTCTCCCTCAAAGCCTGAATCCGAGGGGGAAGACCAGCTGAAATTGGAGCCAACACAGATCAAAGGGGTGGCTTCCTTGGCTTTGGAGGAAGATGGGGAGGAGCAGACCCAATCAGGCCAAGGCCTTTTAGGATTAGGACGGCTTGTAGGTTGGGAGGAACAGAGGCAGGGTGACGAAGAAAGAGTAAGCAGGGAACATGAGAGATAGAGCTGAGGCGATGAGCAGAAACCACCCCCTCCTGATCCTCGAGCACGGAGAGTGAAGAGAAGGCATGAACAGTGCAGACTGACTCATCTACTCAGGAGGAGAGCGCTCTGCCCCTCTTCCCAAGGCACACCTGGGGACTGTGATTCAGGAGACGCTGTAGAGAGGGGCATTTTTTTGGAACAAACAGTGAATTCCTGGAATGCTAAGTGCTGACGTTTGAACTTTCCTGGAATCATTCTTGATTTTTGGATTTTTGCCTTGCTTCTTGGCTTTCTGGACTCTTCGACTTATCTGCTGGATTTTGTTGCTTGCAGCTGTGGTGCTCACATTATTGGACTGGACTATTTGCAGCCAGAGGCTACTTGAGTGTATGTGTGTGTGTGTGTGTGTCATCCCTTGGCTCTGGGACTTGCCAGAAACACTTGGGAGTGTTTGGAGGAATAAAAGGAGTGGTTTGAACTGCCAGCTGCCTGTGTTGCCTCTATGCTGTGCCCCGGGTCATCACACAAAGTCAATGGGGAAGCCAGATTCACTTAACAACCATGTGACTAACTTATCAACTGCAGTGATTCACAACTGTGGCAAGAAAGGTCGTGAAACGTGGCAAAATTCAGTTAACAAATGTTTCACTTAGCAACAGAAATGTTGGGTTTGACTGTGGTCATAAGTCAAGGACTATCTGTATTCTGTTTACTCCTGTCTGTTAAAGGTGGAGGTAAGGAAGTGTTCTTGTTGGCGACAAAAATAATGGACTTATAGTGACTGCATGTAACCTTCTGGACAACCCACCCCTCCCCATATTTGTCTGTTGTGATGACATCAATGAGCATTATGAAGATAAAGTGTTTTCAAGTGATGATTTGAATTTGTGGAACTGAAATCACCAGAATCCATCCTTCACTTACCAAGATTGAACAAGGAAGCCTTGAACTTCCAACTGTTCCATGTAATCTTCCCACCATGAGGTCCTTGGTGTCTCTCTGAGCTTGGGTTGCTTTCTTGTACATGTTTCATTACCCAACTACATAAAAATAACCAGTGCTAGCCGAGTAGCACTGATGCTGTTACTTAGTTGATTAATGAAACGTCTGCAAGCAAACACCCAAATTCAGAGAGACACCAAGGACCACAAAATTCAACTCTGAGCTACAAATATTCTCTTCCACCCATGTGCAAAGGTCCACTTGCTACTGTGTGCTCTGAAAAAGCAAGTGAGTGGATGGCATGAAGAAGTTGAACATTAGCAGCACTTCCGGGCAAGAATCTTACAAAGACTCCTAAGCCACATTGTGAAAGCTTTACCATTTCCTATCAGGCTGGCTGGGGGATTCTGGGCATTGGAAGTCCACAGGTCTTCAACCTTTGGTACAAGGAGAATTTGCAACCAAAGCAAAAGGTTTAGAACAAAAAATAAATGCATGGTTGCATTGCCCTCTACAGCTCAGTTGTTTTGGCTCCTTCCTGCCATCCTTTCCTTCCCCCTTTCCCGCAAAGGATGTTTTTCATTCTGCCCTCCCTCAGCCCCTGCTCTTGTTCCCGCTCACTGTTAACCATGGCATTGGCGTTGTCAAACAATTTTGCGGTGACAGTGCGTCTCTGGCAATGTTAGACCACTGTCAACAAGCCCTGAGTAACCAGGGTTGACAACGTATTACAGTTCTGCCATAAGTAATTATTGTCTTGCCCAAACAACAATGGCAGCTAAATTATAGGAGAGTATCTGATAGCGTATGGATTAAATTGCCAAAGCTAAACAAAACAGGAGAATAAGATGGCAGTGATTTCTAAAAGGTGGGGGGAGTGTTTTTCTTTTCTGGGGTTTTCTCTGGACACATCCTACTGGTTTGATCTGAATTTAGAAATATCCTACCAAGAAAAGACTATGTGATGCATTTCCCTTGGCAGGCATCATATATCTAAACAAGCATTTGGTTTACAAAGCTGAGTTATTTTCTTTCTAGCTCTTGTATATCCTACGCTGTATTTTGGCTGTCAGGGCAAATTCTATCTATGCTTTAAAGCAGGAGTGTTCAACCTTGACAATTTGAAGACCCCGTGGACTTCAATGCCCAGAATCCCCAATCTAGCTATGCTATGCTGTGCTGTGCTACATGCTACATACTATATGCTATTCCAGTGGTGGCAAACCTTTTACTTACCGAGTGCCGAAAAGTACATGCTTTGTGCGTGCCATCCACACTTGCGTGCGGCTCTTCCATGTGTGCTGCATGTGCAACCACACCATCTGAGCATCCATGAAGCTTTTGCATGTGCAATACACTATGCGCAGGCACCCACACACACAGGAGTAATTGTGTATGCTTGTGCAGGAGAGCTCTGAAGACCAGCTGGATTTCCTGCTGCAATCACGTGCATGCACAGCAGAGGCCCAAAGACCAGCTGAGTCTCTGCAATCGTGCATACATGCATGTGCAATCACATGTGCATGCTCAGCTGGAGGTAAGTTGGCTGACAGCTTGTATGCCCAGCAATATGGCTCTGTGTGCCATCTGTGGCACCTCTGCCATAGGTTCGCCATCACGGTGCTATGCTATGCTAGGGAATTCTAGGGAATTCTAGGAATTGAAGTCCGCAGGTCTTCAAGTTGCCACAGTTGGGCACCCCTGCCTAGGGAGTTCCTACCGAGAACCTCTAATAAAGCTACAATCTAGAGGAATAAATCCAAGAGATTAGACAAAAGGCAGACTGCTAGTGTTTTAACCTCTCTTCCTTCACTGGGGAAATGGAAATTTGACACCAGCTCTAGGGCTGTGTGGAGAGAACCTGTTGTGAGAAGAGGTAAGTTACTTCGAATCCTAAAGATCTGAGATCTTACTTCTTGAATGTTCACCGATCTCCTGTCTCTCTCCCCCACCCCATCCTGACATCAGATCTCATCCGATTTAGAGACACAAAAGTTGGGGAGGTATTTCCATTGGCTGGAGTTTAGTTACAATGTTAGATTTCCACCCAAAATCAGAGTTACAGATGAGCAAATGGAGTGAATGCTAAACCCCTCGGGACACTTCTAGAAGTGCATGTCTGCAACTATAGGTAGACCTCTACTTCTAATCCTTCATTTAGAGGAGTGCAGTGACTCATGAGATTAGAATGCTGGGCTACCAATCAGCAGTCCTATGTTCAAGACCCATTGCTGCCATGGGATGGGGTGAGCTCCCGTCACACATTCCAGCTTCTGCCAACTCAGTGGTTTGAAAGCAGGTGACCGCAAGTAGATAAATGGGTACCACTATGCTGGGCAACTTCACAGGGATGTGAAAGGAGCCCTCCATCTGGGCATCCCCCGGGGCAGCGGTGATGTCACCAGCAAATCCTTTCACCCTGGAAGCACTCAAGTGGTTCTGACACGGAAGTATTAGCATTAGCATCTGCTCAATTTTGCAATGGTACTAAAAAATGTGATTTATGATTGGTCCTCACACTTAGGACCATTGCAGCATCTCCATGGTCATGTGATCCAAATTTGGGTGGTTTGGCAACCAGCATGTATTTACAATGGTCACAGTCCTGGGTTTCACAGTTCTGGGTTCACATGATCAATTCTTCCCAGCTGGCTTCCAATAAGCAAAGTCAACGGGGGAAGCGGAATTCCCTTAATGGCTATGTAATTCACTTAACAACTGCAATGGTTTGGTTAACAAGCATTGCAAAAAAGTTTCTACAATCTGGTGCGACTCACTTAACAAGCATTTTAGCATCTTGTTTAGCAATGGAAATTCTGGTCTTAGTTGTCATTGTAAGTTGAGGATTACCTGTAAGTTTTTAGGTAGCCTTGCTGGTTATTTCAAGGGAGATCTTGATACAGAGTTAGCTGAATTTATGCTAAATCCAACTTTCTTCCATTCCAGAAGGATGATTAATATTTGGGTCTGGTTTATATGTGTGTGTGACTTTCTTTGGAGTTTTAAATTTGTTTGAAATTATTTAGGACTAGCTTTAGTGCCAGCATGGTGGGCATCAGCTAGGGTTTCAGTATAGCCAAATCCATGTGCTCCCATGCTCGCTTCATGCCAACAAATCTTCCTGTTCCTTTTGCTAGACAATTTTAAATTCCAACACGGCAAACTCTTCTCAGCCAACAGAAAACCATGGAAGAAATTCAAATGTCATCTTAACCTCATCTAGCTGGCATAAGCTTTTAGTAAGGCTTATATTATTATAGTACAGTTGTTAACTTCTTCGCTCCCTTCCCAGTTTAATTATGTTTGCAACGCTACTTCTATTGCAGGTTTCCCTCTTACTAATAGCCGTTTTTTAAAAGTCATCTTCTCATAAAGAATAAGCTACTATTTTTCAATGCCCCTGAGGATTGTTTGGTCTTTGAAGTAGCATAGGTAGAATATTGATGCTTTTAAAAACTGGATCATATAAGAAATCAATCCAGACTTCTGATGAATCACCAGGCTCAAATTATCATATTTGGGATACATTATGCAAAGACCTCACTCTCTTGAGAAATCTACATTGCAGGGAAAGATGGAACAGAAAGAAAAGAGAAGGATGACAAGCAGCAAGATGGATAGACTCATTTATAGCAGTGATGGGTGTCAGAAGACCTGAAGGACCAGGGCTGGGACAGATCTTACTGGAGAAGGTCCATCTATATAGTCAATAACAGTTGACGTGAACAAGACAGCATATAATCGATCAATGAATCAATAATTTTAAATTGCTCTTGTGTCTGTTGGTGGAGGAACCATCCTCGATGATATACATTTTTTTTCATTATTCTGAAATCTTCCTAGTTGGAAATGGAGATGTAAGAGAAGAGCAGGCAGTGCTGGGGGATGGAGTTAAGCATATCATTAGCTTAGAGTTGTTGCGTTCCCTCTAACAGAATAACAGAACAGAGTTGGAAGAGATGTTAGTCCAACCCCCTGCTCAAGCAAGAAACCCTATACCAGTGGTGGTGAACCTATGGAACGCGTGCCGGAAACAGCATGGCAAACCGTCCTGCGAGCTTTCTGGCACACCAAACCATCCTGCTTGCCATGTGCAGCCCCGCTGATTCTGCATCCCTCTCTCGCACTCCGTCATGCGCAGCCCTCGCACCCCGTTCTTGCACTCCGTCGCGTGCTAGCCAGCTAGCTTTTGATGTGCAGGAGCCCTGAAACCTGGAAGTGCAGTGTCCCAGCGCGCACACGTGCTCCCAGAGCTGAAAAATCTGGTTTCCAATATGCACATCCACGCCAGCCAGCTGTTCATCGCACGCGCTTGAACACCACACTGAGACATTGCGCATCTGGGTTTTGGTGCTCCTGCACAGCAAAAGCCAGCTGGCTAGCGCGCGACAGAATGCAAGAACGGGGTGAGAGGGGCTGTGCATGACGGAGCAGGAGAACAGGATGCAGAGCCAGCGTGGCTGTGCATGGCTCATGGGACGGTTTGGTATGCCCTTCCAGCATGAAGGACAGCACTTGATGATGTAAAAGGTTTGCCACCACTGCCCTATACCATTCCAGACAAATGGTTAGTCCAATCTCTTCTTAAAAACCTCCAATGTTGGAGCACTCACAATTTCTGGAGTTACGTCATTCATTGATTAATTGTTATCACAGATAACAAGAAATTTCTCCTTAGTTCTACATTGGGTCTCACCTGGGTTAGTTTTCATCCATTGCTTCTTGTCCTGCTTTCAGGTGCTTTGGAGAATAGGTTGACCCTCCTCCCCTCTTCTTTGTGACAGCCCCTTAAACAGAACATCACTCTGGGAGAACTTTCCTCCTCATACTGTCTCTGTCAATTTCATGGAACTGCGAGAATCTAAGGCAAAAGAACTCCACTCGGAGAGACAGGGTATTCAACTCACTTTCTTCTTGTCACATAACTCAGCAGAAAACCACCGCAATGCACTATAACCATCTCTTCTCTGCTCCTCAGAAATAAATCTGAATGCAGTTTCTTTTCCAACAAACTGAGTACAAACAAGTTGAAGAGAAATTACGGGATCATTTTTCCGTACAGTCTTATTGCATAAATTAAATAATTTTTTTTTTTTTAAGATTAATTTTAGAAGAACATTTACCCTTTCTGGTGCCAGTAAGGAGGAACATTGTAATTAGAACTTTTGCAGGAGAAGAGGAGAAAAGAGAAAAGTCTGCCATTATTTCTAGCTATAAACAGTTTGGTACGGCTGTGGTTTATTAACCTAACATACTGCAAATCTAATTAAAAGTCAAATACACAAAACCCTCATCAAAATCCAAATGTTCTTTACAGAAACATCAAGGAGGAAAGAAGGGTACGAGGAGCTATACCTCCAAGGTAATCAGAATGCATCTTCAGGGACTCATACCTTATTACTCGTGCCTCATTATCAGTACTCTGCGTAGTAAAACAACACCTAGAGACGGCATCATTAGCTTCCTACACCATCCATTATCGGAGAAAATGGAAATGCTGAAACAGAGGAGCTGAGCTGTAGGTATTGTTGAAGGAAGAGGGAAGGGAGCAAAAGAAGGGAAAATTAAAGTCATTGTTTCATAGTTTCCTCCAAAGAATGGCAAAATACTTCCCAGATGGCTGGAATTCTTGCAAACATCTGCCCTCCGTGGTGCTTTCCAGCTTGGTTTTGCAAGAGTCTATTCCAATGTTTCTCAACCTTGGCAACTTTACAATATGTGGACTTCAATTCCCAGAATTCCCCAGCCAGCACGTTGGGTGGGGAATTCTGGGAGTTGAAGTCCACACAGTTGCCAAGGTTGAGAAACAATGGATTAAGCACCTTGCATTTTGCCTAAGGCAAGACTGGAACTCGTGATCTCCTGATTTCTAGCCAGATGCTTTCAACTACTATACCAAGCTGGTTCTTTTTCTATCTGTGGTTATATTAAGGGGAGGGACATGATGGCTCAGCGATTAAAGAAGCTGAACTTGTCAGATAGAAAGCTGACAGCCTGGGTTTGAGACCCAAGTGCCATGCGACAGGATGAGCTCCTGTTGTATCTCCCAGCTCCTGTCAACCTAGAAATTCAAAAGCATACAAATGTGAGTAGATAAATAGGTACCCCTTTGGTGGGAAGGTATCAGCATTCTGTACGCCTCGGCATATAAGCAGCTGAGTACAGAAATGTCTTTGGACAACACTGGCTCCCTCAGCTAAGAATCGGAGATGAGCACTAGAATTTCTAGAGTCAGACACCACTAGAAAGATTAAACCTTTACCTTTATATTATGAGACTATTATATTGTATAGAATGTAAATATTGATTTGTAGATCTCTTTTGGGTTCTCTATAGTTAACAGGAATGTTCAGGGCCTACAAGAACATTCATCAAACATTTAAGACATAAGTGGACATATTAGCCCACACCTCTATTAACCACTGAGTTCTAGACATTGGATAGAGCACCACATTCCAGATGCATTTCTCTACTCCACCACCAAACATCTGGTGATGAGCCCTTTAAGGCTCTCTGATTTTGACTTATACAATATTTTGTTAGACTTGAATGCGACCATTGGTGCAAGGAAAAGGGTAGGTAGGTAGGTAGGTAGGTAGGTAGGTAAGTAGGTAGGTAAGT
>JAEANM010015620.1:0-13562 GCA_017656035.1 Myanophis thanlyinensis
TTATATACCGCCCCATCTCCGCAAGGACTCAGGGCGGTTTACAGCCGATAAAAAATACAATAACAACATTTAAAAAAAAATGTTAAAAAAAAAAATTCTTCCCTGTCTGTCCTACATATACACGGGCAATCCATGCAGGGATCTGATAGATTACATTAGAAGTATCTCCCACCTCCAAGCCATCTTTGCAATGCATAATTCCATATACAGTATGCATGATTACGTCTTTTATTTTCTGACAGAAGCCATGTTTAAATTTAAGTTCTCCTTTTGCTTCTGGATGCCTTGCAGCAGGTCTGTAAATATAAATAGCATGACAAATCAGATAATATAAAAATACAATAAAATTAAAACATGGATCCCCAGGAATAGACCTTTATACACTTTGTTGTAAACATCTTTAAGTGGAGTTGAGTCCGTAGTTGGCAACTCAGTTCCAAATGTTCCTGTTTTCACCTGATACCAAGATAGGCCGATGGTAAAACAGGGTCTACTTATAGTCTTCTAAGGTAATTTGCAGTTGATCAAGAATATTTTTTTAATCAGTTATTGAACAACGCACTGTAACTTGTTTCATATTCTAAATTATTGCTAGTTAGAATTTTTTAAAATAAATAAATAAATAAATAAAAATTTCAGAGGAAAGGAAATGAACCAGAGGATTTTATGTCCAGGGCAGAGCTATTAACTAGATCAGGGGTCTCCAACCCCCAGTCTGTGGACTGGCAACAGTCTGTGGCATGCCAAAATGGGCAGCACAAACAAGCAATGTCCCATTCTCAGAATGCAGGCAGCACACAAAACCACACCCACTTCAGTCTGTGGAAAAACCTCTCTCTACCGAATCAGTCCCTGGTGCTCAAAAAGTTGGAGGCTGCTGAACTAAATCTACTAGTCTAGATTGTAAAATTTGGGCATCCACTGGGTGGCAGCCAAGAATTTTTCTGTTTCTCTTCACTCCCATCTAGTGATCTGTGGAATTTAACAGTCTGCCGGGCAAAGCTTTCTAATAATTCATTACCATAACGAGCTTTCCAAGTTCATTTTCAACAGCTGCCAGAACTGAAAATTGAATTGAAAACACTCTTATCACTTGACAATATCCATGCTTTATG
This sequence comes from Myanophis thanlyinensis, assembly GCA_017656035.1. Lineage (NCBI taxonomy): Eukaryota > Metazoa > Chordata > Lepidosauria > Squamata > Homalopsidae > Myanophis > Myanophis thanlyinensis. The sequence goes on from JAEANM010015620.1 coordinate 1,116, forward strand.
CCCTGTTGATTTGTTTATTTATTATGGTTTATATGCCCTTCAGTTATGATTCTGAATGGCTTATATACCATTACAGTAACCAGGCAGAATGTACAACATTAATTTAATAGGAACGAAATAGAGGATAATCAAATTATTCTTTATATCATTCTATTCATGCAGTTCCAACACTCATCTGAAAAGCCACTTTGGTGCAGTGGTTAATTGGCTAGAAATTAGGAGGCACAAAGCCACCTGGTGACCTTGGGCCAGTCCCTGTTTCTCAGCCCTCAGAAGCAAGCAATGGCAAACTACTTCTGAAATCTTGCAAAGAAAAGTGCAGGAACTAGTCCAGAAGTCAACACTGATTTGAAGGCAGCAAAACAAAACAAAACCTTCATTAGAATATATTGTTGTATTATTGTCCACCTTATGAGTGGACAGGAAACATAACCAGGTGAGCTCATTCAACTTTATTCTAATGATACATTAACAGAATCTTACATATCTGAAAGTATTTCTCTCACCTAGGTCTATCCACATTTCACCAAAGACCATTTGAAGGTTTCAAGTCATGATCCCCTCTCAGAATATTAGCAAGGATACAGAGGGCTTCATCTTTGGGGACAATCTATTTCAAAGGCAGGGCAGACAGAGAAAGCTCACCCTTGGATTCTCTAATAATATTATTTCCTAGGGTTCAGGATCCAAACTAAACCTTTCTTGCTGGATCTCATCAGACAGGCAGATCTCATTCCCTTTTTAGAAAGCAAAGTCTTTACTGAAATGCTGATACGATACGGAAAAAGCTTTTAATTCAGAATATACAAATGGGATTATCTCCCCCCCCAACATAAGCTATGTGATGCAAAACTGAGCCACGTGTTGATTCCACGGAAACAAATTCTCAGCTGCCTGACTTTTCATATAAACAACTTCAAATGTTATTGTCAGAATGTTTAACTTTGGGTTGCTGTCATTTTCAAACCCCGCAAGTGAAGAAACGATCAGTAGAATCCTGGAAATTATGTTCCTAAGAAGGTTGCATCTAATATTCTTACTGATTGAACTTGAAAGGATGAAAAATTATATGCTAATGCTGTGACCTAATCCAAGACTGCAATAGTTTACCCATCAAATGGGATTATATTTAAACTGATGGCAAGAGAACGGAAGACTTAGAATCTAGCTTTCTCCCGATTTCAGTCATTTGCCTCAATAAACTGAACTGCATTGCAATGTTACTTTAAGCCCCGCACTCTACTGAAGATGTTTGTGCTGTCATATTTTAGAAACCAGCATCCTGGCAGTGCTAAATATTTTAAAGTTCTGACATGCGTAAATACTCAGCAACTAGACCTTGAAATGTTTGCAGGCTTATTGATAACCTGTCAGCTTGTACCTTTTTTTTCCCTTTTCTTTTTTTAAAAGATTCCTGACATTTCTTACTTTAGTTTCCTACAATAGATTTTTCTGTAGGATAATTTAATTTAAGAATACTTGCACTTTTGTCTACGGAGTTCTCAGCCATCCAGGTCACGGTTGTCCCAAAGGCGCTTTTTTCAAGAGGCAACTGGACTTTCTGATTTTTTTCTTCGAAGACGTTTCGCTTCTCATCCAAGAAGCTTTTCAGATTTCACTTCCTTGATTGAGGACCCGTGGTCCCCCAAGGGAGGTGCTGGATGACAGGATCAGGATGTCGCCGAGATAACACTGGATCCGGCCGGGAATGATACGCAGGCGTGCTGTTACTGCCGCTAGCAGCTTGGTAAACCCCCGTGGCACTGAGGAGAGGCCAACAGGAAGGGCCCTGTACTGGTGGTGCCTCTTTAGTGGTTACGAGGGCAGGCTCCAGTGCGTCTCCAAACAGCTCTCCCGCTACGAAGGGAATGAAGCCAGCTTCCATTTACCTTAATGTCAGCTGGCCAGTTGCGTAGCCACAGTGGTTTTCCACCACCCCCGGCTGCTCTGGGTGTGGGGGGGCAGCGCTGATGTCGCACGCTGCTCCCTCCGCCTCCCCCCAGCTTGGTTGGGACCAAGGAGGCGGCGGCAATGCCGGTGCACTTCTCCGGGCCCCCCTGGCTGTTCTGGGTGTGGGGGGGGCAGCGCCGATGTTGGCGCGCTCCATTCACCTCCCCCCGGCTCTGCCGGGTGCATGGAGGGCTGCGCCGATGCCGCACTCTCTCTCCACCTCCCCCCGCCTCCACCGGGTGCAAGGAGGTGGAGGCAGCAGTGGCGCTCTTCTCAGCCCTCCCGGCTCTTCCCGGTGTAGGGGAGCCGCGCCTGAAGTCACGTCCATCTTCCACCTCCCCCCGGCTCCGCCAGTTGCAGGGAGACGGTGGCGGCAGCGCTCACATTCCGACCCCCCCGGCTTCTCCGGGTGCGTGGGTGCCGCGTCAATGCCGCGCTCTCGCCTTAGCTGGATGGAGGGTATTTCCAGCTTAACCCATTCACCCCCAATGGGATGGGTAAAGGGTTAGGATACAGCTGATATCACAAGAGTCCGCAGGGGATGAGCTTCCGCGCGTGTGACTTCTCTCTGGTAGGCTCTGCAGGCACACCAATTTTTCTCCTAGCCTGCTGTGGGATTCCCAAGGGAAAGGGCCCTTGTGCGATCCTCATGCTCTTCTCCATAAGCTGCAGGAACTGCATGTGTGACGGTATCTGCAAGAGCATGATGCTGTATCCAGGATTTAATTGGGGTCTCCTTCCTCCAGCCTCCTCTCTGATTATCAATCGTGTGTCGATAACACAGAATGTGAGGCTAGGAATCCAGTCCTATAAGGGGAACCGCTCTTGTAATTTACTTACCTTTGTTCTCTTGCACGTGGTCCATTGTCCCAAGAGAGGATGAGTTGTCACTTCAGTCAGATCGCTGACCGAGCGAAAGAAGGGGGAAGATGGGCGGTACCAGCCTTTTTATTTTGTCGCTCGGTCATAAATCACTGAAGGAAGTGAAATCCCACACTTTAATGGATCACCTCTCCCAATGAAGAGAAGGAGCGTATCAGGTAGGACCAACGCCCCTTCTCATCCAAGAAGCTTTTCAGCTCTGATGGGATGGTGAGGAAGAGCTGAAGAAGTTTCTTGGATGAGAAGTGAAATGTCTTCAAAGAAATACCAGAAAGTCCAGTTGCCTCTTGAAAAAAGCACCTTTTTGCATGTTTGATTCATATAGTATTAGTTGTGTTCTATTATCTATGGCTATGCTCTTCAGTATTAATTCCCTTCTTGAAACCACACTGGCAGCTTTTACTATATTCCATGGAAACTCAACAGCTCGAATCAGAAAAACTTGAAGATGTCACATTGTGCTCTCTGGTTGCAGTAAATGAACTTTGAGGTTTCTGACCAGAGATGAAATTTAACAGGTTCTATCCTATTTTCTAGAACTAGTAGTAAATTTTCTAAACAGTCCGGAGAACCGGTTGTTAGAAGAAATCTCCTTTTGTTTTGTTTTTTTTCCACTTTACAGGGTTAATCCTGTAAGGAAGGAATGAAAAAAACATTCTGATGTTGTTTCTAGCCTAATCTTTGTTGCCCTGCTTACAGAAACTGCCCACCCAGTCACATGACCCCCCCATCCATGCCCACCAAGGCACGCCCACAGAACCAGTAGTAAAAAAATTTGAATTCCACCACTGTTTCTGACATCATCACTTCTCTATTTATGCAGCTGATCAGATAGCAAAAACTGGGTTCAATCATAAAGATCAAGGCTGCAACTTCTTGCTCCATTCTTTTAAAATTAACATGGTAGACCTGGAATGCAAGACAGGCAAGAATGAGAAATATAAGAGCCGACACTTCAGATTCATTCTACTTAATGTAGAAATGCTCCAGTAGACTAAGCAGCAGTATTTGATGTTCAGTAATGCTAAACTGAAGCTCCCTTATGAGGTAGAAAGTGGAAAAGACTAACCTCTACTAGATATATTGTTTTACAAAGATTAGTTTATCAACAGTAGGTTATTCTCAAAATAATCATGAAATGCTCCAAGCTCCAAAATATCTGCCTTGAATGTTCTAAGCATGAGGCAAAACTTATGTTTTGAGAGGCCTTTTTGAAAACAAAATGCAGTTTCACTCCAAACATGGCAGAAGTACCACAGGCCGGTCCTTCGCTGTTTCCAAGGCAGCCGCTTGGGCCAGATCTAAGCACCCCACAAGCCGGATCTGGCCCCTGGGCCTTGAGTTTGACATGCCTGCTCTAGAAGATTCATTTCTAAATTCCCAAGCTATGATGGGATGGTTCTTCCCCATTCCCAAGATTTTTCTTTCTTCTACAGTGATACCTCTAGATGTGAAATTAATCCGTTCCAGGGTGGCCTTTGTATCCTGAATTTTTCTTATGTTGAAAGCAGCCCATTCAGCCAATACGTGGTTTTGGCTCCCCCCTCAGGCCGACAAGGGTTGTGTTTTTGTATCTTGGAATTTCTTCTTATCTTGAAGCAAAATAGTTTTCGAGAGACCCTTTGTATCTTGGATTTTTCTTAACATGAAACATTCTTATCTAGAGGTACCACTTTATTTTGCAATCCATCCATAGAATTTTAATAGTAGATAAGTTCAGTGGTGCAATTCAATTGGCTTCACTACCGGTTTGGTGCATGTGTGCTTTGTGTGCTCACCAACTACGCGGCCACGCGGTACTTTAAACAGCAAAATTTCTATTCCGGAGGCTTTCCAGCTGATTGGGAAGGCTGCAGGGGCACGCAAAACAGCTGTTTAGGTTTAGTAAAAAACTAAAAAAGTGAAGGGAATATAGAGAAGAAAAGAGCAGGGGTGGGTAGGAGGGCCCAAACATCATCAGGAGTGGGTGGGTGGGGCCACGCTTCATTGCCGCTACTGGTACGGCAGAACTGGTATGTCCTGACTGAATTTCACCACTGGGTAAGTTTTTTTAAAAACTGAAATGAAACTAATTAGAAATATCTACAATGGATCTAACTTGTGAAGCATCAGTGACATTGATTTAGGAACTGAAGCACCTTCAAAATTCCAAAAAGACAAAACCTCAATACATTTTTTTTCATTTGAATAGTTGCGAGTCTATACGCTGTAAAATTTGATTTTGCTGCACATTCATTTTTCTTTTCTTTTTCTCTTTATATCACATTTGGCAACCTTTCTCCTTCCATATGAACTCTTACTATTAACCAAAGGCTGACATAACTGTCCTCTATGATGCTTTTGGTTCATGCATAGCTCCAGTTCTGATCTATTGGTGCTGAAATTCTCATTTCTGATAAAATGGACAACTTTGCTTATGCTGTGCTTCAAGGCTCAAGCTGTTGAGTGGATTTGGGTTTTTTTTTCCCCTGAACTTGATGAGGCATGCCATGACAGAAAATTGAGCTCTCAAGTTTAATTAAGGCAATAGATTAAGAATGTCCTCCTTCAAATTCCATTGCTCAAAATCCTATTTGCTCAAATGTAAAGGGAACTTACATTTCCTAATCAAAGTCAAACACTTCTAAGTTCCCTTGATTTCAAAAGAAGTTTAATTGCATTTGGAAACTCAATGAGATTTAGTTCTACTCTAAACAGTTTCACTAATCAGAGATATATATGTTCAATTTCAAGTGGAATCTGGGCATACAGGGTAGGGGCTTCTCAGTGGTATTCATTATACATAATTCCTCCCTTTGCACTACATAATATTCTACGATGCATGGGAGGCTCCATATCCTTTTCCCATAGTGATTATCATTTTATAAAATCTATTTACAAAAACAAACAAGCTTGAAGAACATTCGGTCAACACATGGCTAATCGGTCAACGGAATCAAAATTTAAATTATCTCAGCAAGACTTGCCTCTGTGGAGCAAACCAATCTAATGGGCCACATCTTCCCAAATCACATCCCGTGTGAATTTAATGTTTACAGCAGAAGGCAAATAAAACAGGGTACCAGAGAGATTTTTCAAGGCATAGAAATGGAAAGGAGGTGGTGACTTCCCTATGGCTGGTATAAAACAATACGCTTTTTTTAAAAAAAAAAAACATTCTGAATTTTCATAGCAGCACAGGATAACCAACATATTTGCATAAATTGCATTGCTTGGCATCACTAGAAAAGTGACGTTACAGGGAATACAGCTTGGGGAAGCTGACAAGCTATCCACTGCCTAATATAGTTGTGCTGTTTTTAAAAAGTTCCTTTTCAAAAAAAGCAAAAAAAAAAATCCCCATGGAAAATGTTCTTTTATCATGCAGATCTTTTCCATCCCCATAACTAAAAGTTGTTTTTTAACTCCCCCCCCACACACACACAATTGGCCATCTTTCTTACATTTGCAGCCAATGTGAATTCAGTCCACTCTTCATCTAAAAAGAGATAAGATGAATCAGATCTGGTTAAAATTTGGATGGGAGAGGACTAAGAAATCCCAAGGTTGTCATAAAATGAAATTGAAACCTATTTCAAAGAATTGTAGCTAAATTGGGGATTTTAAAAAAAACAACCACATCCTAGAAGAAGACAATGCAAACTATTTATATATTATTCTCAAACAAACAGTATAGATGTAATTACTAGGAGCTGAACTGACAGGGTACGGGAGCCATAATTAGTCACAGGTGAGGGACATTTTTAGATGTGCTGTTGTATAAACTACAAATGCACACTCTCCAGCCCCAGACTGACAGAAGCTTGTTCCAGATTTAATTGTAGTCAAACCCCAGAACTGCAATTTTTAAAAAAACGTGACAGAAGGGAGGAAAAATTCCAAATGGTTTTGGCTTGCATTCTAAAATTTTTGTTTTAGCCTCATCCATTTTTCCCATTTCAGACAGCTTCTTATGCAAAGGCCAAATACAGCTTTCAGATTAAAAAATGTTGGGCAAAGGATGTATCTGTCTCTCAGATGAGATTTAGATTGTATCACACTTACCCCTCTTCGCAGAGGAAGACCTACCTTCAACCCCACACCTCATACCAAGGGCGTCTTATGCAAATTATTATCAGATAAGGTTTATCATATAAAATGTAGACATACAAATAGGTTTGCATACATTTAACACTGAAATCAATGGGAGTTTGTTTCATTTGGCTCCTTCACTTTTCAGAAGGGAAGGAAGGACAGAAGGAGGGAGGGAGGGAGTGAGGGAGGAGGTAAGGAAGGATAATAGGATATTTCTTAATGATTCCTGAAAAGGATAAAAAGGATTAATCAGATTCAGAGGTACTAGATTTACTCCAAATCCCAAGATGTATTTCCTAAAAGTTATTTCCTTGCCACTAATGCTAATGAAATGTGCTTTGTTCAGCAAAAGACTTAAAAATCTGTTCTGTTAAGGATTTCAAATATTCAGTGACGTTTCTGTCCTTGAAAGGTGATGTGCTGATCCAGTCATTATTTTGACACATCGCTAAATTAGCTAAATATATACATATTTCATGTTTGTTATTTCAAAGTGGCAAGATTTCTTTCCTTAGCATGATGTGGCTTTGAAGTATTTCAAAAGTTTAATCATGTTTGAAATTACTCTTCTAACAGAGCTCTCAAAGGTTTCATGGAGTCATCAAAACTGGCAAACTTAGATTGTTTTATTAATGAGATTCTTCAGGTTAAATTATGTTTTGTATTACAATCTCCAAAATTCTCAAATCTTCAATATGGTAATTTAATATATCTGTAAGACATATCTTTCAAGCACTACAAAAAAACCTTTGTTAAATTTGCATATATTAATTTCATACAACGTTGTATAGTTCATCGTGGGGGACAGGATGTCAAATGGTACAATACTGCAGCATTTCATAAAGCAAATAAAAAACTGGTACCACCATATTAAATACACTGCTAGAGTTCAACACAGTGGTTATTCACAGAGCAATCAGCTGCAGACTTGGCTGCACTTGCCAGTAAAGCTCAATCAACTTTAGCAATAGCACTTAGACTTATATACCACTTCACAATGCTTTACAGCCCTCTCTAAGTGGTTTACAGAGTCAGGATGTTGCTCCCAACAATCTGGGTCCTCATTTAACTGACCTTGGAAAGATGGATGGTTGATTCAACCTTGAGCTGGTGAGGATCAAACTGTATTACGTTTCCACATATGTATGAGACCTCAGTCAAGGGATGTATATAGGCCTCTACGGTTTCAAGGGATGCTTCCTAAACAATGCTGGGAGCAAAGCACACCCAAGGGCTGTTTTTCAAAGCCAGCTGATGCCCAGCCCGACCCCAGCTTCGAAAATAAATTTCCCCAAAAGCTACTAAAAGCAGCTTCAGAGCTTATGTAGAAGCCCCTTCTAACTAACAAACTTGCAAAAACGTTTTATGATGCAGAGCACCTTCATGAGAAAAAAACCCAAACTCGATGAAGCTTCAAGGTACATTGCATCACCTCTAAAGTGTGAAATCTGCCCTTCAGACAACACGCAGTTGCCCTATGCATCCCTCACAGTGTGTTCAAAGATGTACTTGAGAGGAAGAAAGCAAAACAGCTCTAAACTAATAGGCCTATGTTGCCGATTAATACAAATCAAAATAGGTATCTCGGCTAGCTGCAGAGAACCACATGAAAAATGAAGCCATTGGATTGACATCCAGTATCTGCTGAGGTTGAAAGTAAGTGGGGGGGGGGAGAGATTTGTATGAATAAAATCTGACAGCGCACCTGAGCATTATTTTTATATCACAGAATGTAATGTGTGATTCCATTCAGCATCTTTCCACTATTCACGTGAGGGAAATACTTAAGGAGCTTGGTTCCTCAATGGGAACAGGCATGCAAAACTATTAGAAATTCAAATAACAGCACCGTAATTATTCCATGGATCATTTACACATTTATTATTTTGAAGACTTAGAATGGGGGTGAAAGTTGCTAAGGACATCTATTCACTCTGATTCTCTTTCTCTCCCTATCAGCAACTTGTAGAAAAAGGCCAGGTGGTTTTTACCAGAAGTATGAACTTACTTTCTCATGGGGTGGGTGGCGGGTGGGTGTATTTTCTATATATTATACTATTGAATTTTTAACACATTTTCAATGTCAAACAGTGCCTCTGATCAAAATATTCTTGAGTCACCATTCCGCATGTGTCTCACTCTTGAGCTCATTCATTCCGCTGTAATTCAAAGCACCCAGCTCCAGAAAATGTATTAAAAAGTTCAATTCTCCCTACTTTTTTACTTTGAATGTTTATGCTGCATCTGAAAATTGAAAAACAAATATTTATAGACTGGTTTTTATAAAGAAACCTGGACTGCATCAAACAGTTGGCATTAAAAAACCTTTGTGAAAAAGGAGTGCCAATTGCCTTTTTTTTATTAAAGAAAGAAAACAAGGGGAAAAAATCCCAAGAAATGATTTACTTTAATATCTGACCATTGTACAGAGCCTGTAACAGACCTGGAGCTGTCAATCAAGATGTCAAATTTCCCATGCAGATGAAAAAGAAATGACCTGATGGAGGTCATTGCCCTCTGCTCACATAAAATTGACAACGTTGTCACCACCTTTTCTTTTATTAGATTCTCCTTTGTAAAGAATATTCCCCCCACCTTCTTGAAAGGGTTAAAGATTTAGCAGCAGGAGAATAAACTAACAATTAGTCATTTCCATCAGATGAAAACTTATTTAAAAGAGACATATAAACAGGTATGATTGTTTACAGATCCTGTTTTATTTTCCTGCTAAAGGAAGGCAGGAAGGTGTGGAAGAAGGAACAAAGCTCCTAATCTCCTTGAATTTGACATGGTTTAGGAGGAGGAGGGTGGGGGGGCAATGAGGAGGAGAATGAGGGGGAAAAGGGAAAAGTTGAGGGAGGGGAAGGAAGGAAGGAAGGAAGGAGAAGAACCACCTAAGGCATAAAACATACCTAATCCTCCTGCCTTCAATATTATAAAGTATACAGCTTGATAATAATCATCCAATAATACTTTCCACCAATAGCCTCAGTGCTATAGATTTAACTGTCCTTGCAGTTAATACTCTGGCAGACCTCTTGAACAACTCCTTTGTTTATCTAAATTCAGAAGGAAGGCTTTGCCTTTGGAGAGTCGAACCACGGTTGGAGTATTTTGTTGGTTTGTTCTGTCAAACTCTGAACCTGGTTTGTTCACTATTTAAAACTTTAACATCAAGAAAACTTCAAACCAAACATGGCATCAGCAAAGACATTTTATTTTAAACATATCCCTTCCCATTGTTAGCAGTCCTTACTTGTATTCATAATTTAAGTATCAAGAAACCAGTAGAAATGACTAAGGATATGCGGAGTTCCTATAGGTAAATGTAAACTTCACAATGTGTATAAGTATAGTTATACTTTTAAATATAGAATTCTAATGGATTAACAGCCTTACATTGTGGATTTCCAGGGGAGGCATGGAGAACTGAAGTTATCTCTGCAAAAGTTATAGTAAACCATGTGTAGAACTTCTCTAGATAAGGAGATCATCCACATTTACTCTGGATGGTTGGTCTTCATGAGGAGATTGCGGGACAGCAGTCTTCCATAGGTTTGAGCATCAGGAGAGAAAAAGATTAGCCACTTTGCTCACAATTGCAGTGGATGGTGTCTTTTAAAAGACACTGTTCACAAGAGAACCAGGAGACTATCCCACCTATGCACAAAGCCAGCTGGGTGACCTTGGGCTACTCATTTTCTCTCAGTCCTAGGTAGAAGTCAAGGGTGAACAATTTCTGAAAAACTTGCCACAAACCTGTAGAGGTTCGTCCAGGCAGTCTCAAAGAATCACACCTGAAAAAAAAATGTTTACAATGCTCACTTTATAATCAGTTTCAGAAATCGCTTATTAACCGTCTTAAAGCTTAGTCATAAGATGGTTAATAAGCAATTTCAAAATCACCAAGAGAGTTTATCTCTAACTCTGAATAAAAAAAAAATTAAATACAAGCTTAAGAATTTAACACATTTGAAATATACAGCAAAAAGCTAAGATTTTGATCAAAGACAGTTACACAGAAAGCAAGTGTCCGCTTACATTTGGAATACATTTGATATAGGATTTTTGAATTAAAAATAAAAAAAAATGTGAGAACTAAAATTATTTTGGCAATCTTGACTCTTCACAAAGTGATTTCATGATCTTAGAAACTGTACATTAGAGGGACTAAATATTCTAAGCAGAAAGGGAAAAATACAAGTCTGTTATAGGTATCCATTAATGGAGACTTACAAAATAGCGTAAACTGACATACTGTAACATTGGAAGCATTAAATGAGATCTTTGAAGAATGAAACTAGAAATTAGTAGCCAAGTGTCAACTGTCCGACTAGTGAACCCATAACAAGGAAATACTCTCAGATGATTTGAATTCCCAAAAATAAGAATTTATTGGATGCACCATATTGATACTGAAGAAACAAAAACAGCTCTGGTTTTCCCACACAAAAACTGTATGTGTCAGGATTCCACACAACGTCATCAATGCAATCAGAATTCCAGAGAAGCAAAGTCAAAAAGAATAAGATTTTATTGAAAACATTGTCCTGGTATGGTCTGTTGAAATCCCAAATCTAAAGCTTCCGGGATATCTTCCCCCAAGTCAAACTTAAAGTTTCACCCCATTAATTATCACATGTTAATTACTGTTCAACCATTTCAAAAAGGAGTCCAACGACTTCCGAAGACACTTCCCCTCGCAGGTGCGAAGCGCCAAAAAGAAATTCTCATGAGAACTAAAGTTAAAGAATGAAAACAAGATCAGAAGTTGCCATTTCTACCTCCCCCCTTCGCCCTCTCAGCGACCTTGCAACAGAAAACGTGTAAATATGTCAAGATCTACATGGCCTGAATTTTACTGTATAAAATGGCCTGCATAATATAAAAAGGAACACCCCCCCTATACATAAATGTCCTTTTGGATCTTGACAATATGTTAAACAATAATGTCCTCTTCTCCCCCCACCCCAGGTGATCACAATGTTCAATTATGAGATGTCCTTTTGTAATGGGAACAGTCCATCTCTTTCTCAAGCACCTGTGGTGGTGACCTTGATGGCTTCCATGCTCTCATGATCTCCCTTCCCCCAAGTTCATTAGCAAGTTGAAAAGCATTAGAGTTTGAAAGAAGCAAAGCGATTTCATCTTGACACCAAGATATTAACAGCATCAGTCTGTGCAATGAGATGAAAAATTGAAGCAAAATCAAATATTGCAACAATATTTGAATGAATTAAAGCTTACCTCTGTTAGAAGTGACAGAAACAAATACACAGTTAGTTTATTTGAGCAAGTTTAAACAAGACCTTTTTCCCCCAAAGTTTCAGCAATTCTTTACAGACTTTTTGGTGACATCGCAACTGAAAAGTTGATGTTTTATGGATTTACTTATATATAAGGGATGGGATGGGATATGGAATGAAGAGTGTTAAGGATAGTCCCCCGTTAGGAGAACGAGTGTGAAGCGAAGCATTGTGAGAGTGTTGTGGTAGAATACACAAACCAGAATACAGAGACACTGAGTAGAAAAATAGGTTT
>JAEANM010015621.1:0-13562 GCA_017656035.1 Myanophis thanlyinensis
ATATTTGTCTGACCTACACGTGCCTCTTTGATTTAATTGTAAGCAAGATGACTGAATGATCAAAATCAATGTCAAACCGGCCAAAACACTCAATTTCAGTGGGGGTTGCATATTTTTGAACACAACTGTATCTTAAATACACAATATAGATGGATAATAGACTAAAAAATACCTATTATTGGCAAATTGAGATAAAGAGAAAAAGAAAAGGCCAGCTGATAATATAGACGAATAGGATCAATAACTAGCTACAGATTATTATTAGAGAGAGGTCAAGATAATAATTCTATTATTCTTATGAAATCATAGAATGATTTGATACCTAAACAACTAGGTTTAGTGACTTTATTTTTAATAAATATACATAACCCAAATTTCTACTTCCCCCCTTTCAAGTGATATTTCTATGATATACCACATTACCTACAACCTATAGTACTTTACTGAAGTTCCCATCATTGTGAATTTCAAAGCTCATAATTTAGTGGTGTCCCTGATTTCAGTTTTGTATCCAGAGGCTCAGATGGCAGCTTTTGCCAGAGCTTCTCCTTGTTTATTTATTTGTTTGTTTGTTTGTTTGTTTGTTTGATTTATATACCGCCCCCTCTCCCTAGGGACTCGGGGCGGTGCCTTGTTAAGTTCAAACAACTCATCTTCCATTACTAGTAAGATCTGATCTGTCATGATAACATAAATCTTATTTACATCTAGAAGTAAAGAACTGCAATGAACTCTTTTAGATTCATGATTCAAAACAGGGAGAATAATGGTTGGCACTCACTTTTGCCACACAGAAATATGTAGTTTGGGATCATTTTCCTCAATAAATCAATGAACAAATATGATGTTTTGACTCATTTGTTTGAGTTCTCTTTATCGAGTTATGGAACTTATATGGGAAAAAAATCATATTTTATATCATATTTATGCAAAAAAGGTTGAAAATTCAAAAGGATTGCACATGTTGTTAAGGACCATTCTAATATTGCTGCTCTCCTTTATATCCCAACAGTAACAGAAATCCAATTTGTATGAAGAAAAGAGAGGGGGCCATTTCTGCTATTGCACCTCAACTGTACAATCCTTTGTCCTAGAGGCCAGTTTGGCATCCTCCAAACTGTGTTTAAAAATACGATATAGGCCTTTTATTTTTGGCTGCTGGTTGTTTCAATTGGTGTGTAAGAGAACACTTCACAGTCCATGTATGTAGTAATTCAAGGAGGCATTGCAGCAGAGCAGGGCTTATCAGAGGATTAAAGAAGGAGACAAAATGGAGAACTGTGAGAGTACTATGTCTAATACCATTATGTAATAAAATCTTTTCAGTTGTTATTTAAGAAAGGACACAACATTTATAATAGACCAATTAGCAATGCCCCTTCCTTTTCCTGAATAAGCTATTAATTGTTCCCTGAAATATCAATTTCTTTTAAAAAAATATTAACTTCATAAGACATAAACATAAATCATGTATTGTTTGTTATTTTGAAAGTTTATTTTATAGTCAAAATTCAACCGGTGTCATTTTTTTTCCTTCAGTGTTTCCAATCGGAAGAGTGATTATTTTTAAATTCATGTGAAGTTTTTACAGTACATCTAGTTATGTAGAAATGCAATTTTATTAGAATATCAAATACACAGGAAAGGGAATACATAATATCAAATACACAGGAAAGGGAATACATAAAGTTGCAGAACGCTTTTCACATATAAAAAAAAGTCTAAATAGAAAATATAAATGGAAAATGGAAGTTTCATTGCAATGTCTGATGGAATCTGATATGTTTTTACAATTTATCTTAAATTTCAGTGAAAATGTGTAGACTAGTTAATATAATCTGAAAAAACTCATGGCTGAGGTGTTAATTAATCAACGAACCTTAATTTTGAGTATGTGAACAAATGCTTAGACCCAACATCATGTTTGCTAAAAAATCGAATGGAACATTATAGAACAATACAAAAGAGAAGAACAGTTATTATAATGAATATTGCTTGAACCTTCTTACAAACTTTCCTGCAAATTCCTTTTCATAAGGCTTTTCTCCCTCTTGATTTCACAGGCAGGCGGGATGGAGTTAAAAAAAAGAAATCAAAATTACCTGCACTTTTGCAAGGGAAAATAGATTAGAAAAGAATAAAGCCCCTTCTCAACAACTGTTTGTTGGGCAATTGCTCCTTATCCCCTGCAGTTATAAGAGGTTTCTGATTAAGAGCCCAATGTTTCTCATGTATCTAGTTCTGCCCTTAGTAGCTATTAGCATTATTCATATAGTGTCATCTGTGTGCAGGCATTTTACAAAGAATGAGAGGGCCTGTTCTCTTTTGAAGTGGATTACAGTACAGAAAATGACAGTAGGGAGACCACAGAAGAAATAAAGGCAGGAACAAACAGAAGAATATGATATTATTGCAGCTGCATACTCTGATTTAACGGTAATAGAATCAACTGAGTATGACAACCACAACAGGCTTCTGTCAAAGCATATTGACTTGATTTACATTTATCTGGATTAGAACCACTGGGTACAATTTGGGCAACCTTGGGTATTTTAAAACATCATTGATTTCAATAAGAAATGGAAGGTTTATTAGTCCTCCCCACAGGTTTCAATAAAAGCTCACAATGCTTTACATAAACTGTGAATGCATTTAGTGTTTGAGATGAATGAGATAATTTCTCATCTGAATAGGTTTTTGATATAAAGATATATCCCAGCCCTGCATATTACAAAATATAGGTCAGTTCAACAGAGTAGAAGTCAAAGTGCAAACTCCTCCACATGAATTGTTAAGCTTATCCCTATTTTGAAAGCCATCAAAGAGGATTACTTACCTGTTCAAGCAAGAGAAGCTTTTCCTTTTACTCAAATTAACAAAGGTAGTCTTGCTGCTTCTTTAATGCTTTACTGGGTAACCCTCTGCACATCCATATTTGAAACCTGTTTATAAGAGACCCCCTGACCACTGTTCTTTTTACCTGGTGGCTTTTGGAATTAACACTGATATAGCACCTTGTAGTCCTGGAGAATAAGGGAATCTGCTGGTATTTTTGGACAGCACAATAGCTTCTTGATGCACTGTTGTCATTGTGTATATGCTGTCTTTGTGCAAAATACACCAATCATGTAATATTGCCAAGGTGGGAGAAATGGGCAGTATTTGCAAAACTGCTTGTGTTAATATTAAATTATTTAACTTGCATGTTGGTCATTAAATAATTTAACAGATATGCCTTAAGGCAATGTTTCTCAACCTTGGTGACTTGAAGATGTTTGGACTTCAACTCCCAAATTCCCCAGCCAGCAAAGTCCAAACATCTTCAAGTCACCAAGGCTGAGAAACACAGCCTTAAAAAGAAGTGGAAGATGTTTTTGAGGCAAGTCTGTCACTTCAGGCACTTTATTTTTAGCAATAGTAAAGAAACAAAAGGAGAATGAGGAACAAGGCTAAGAAGCAATATTGATTTCAAGCTTAGTTTCATTGACCAAGGAGAGGAGGAAGCAGAAAAGCCCTTTGGAACATGTCCCAGAAGGCAGTGTAAACACTCTGCACAGCTGTGTCAAAGATACTTCTGTTGATATTTTCTGTTTTCCCTTCAAATCTGCTGCTATTTTTATCATATCTTTATAGGTAGCCTAATTAATTCTACTCTGTAAACTGCCCAAGAACCATAGAAAACCCAGTCTAATGTTCTTCCACAGTCCTGAGAGGAAAGATGAAAAAAACAAAAGTGTGAAACCATGAATTAAAAGGACTCTCATTAAAAGGGGGCACCTGTAAATTGCAACTAAAGGGTAATAATTGTTACAGTGGATGACAGGTACTTGATGTACAATGAGAGTAATCCAAAATTTGTAGTACAAGGCACAATATACAGTATGTTTCACCAATGTAAAATGTAGCTTAATTTAAAAGGGATAAATGTAGGAATTTAGGACTTCTCTTGCAAACATGATAGTGACATATGAATAATAAATGATAATAAGTGGACTTTTTCTGTCATGTTTGGTTTGACATAAATGTTAATTTAAATATTAAATATATTCATTTTGAAATAAGTGCCATATGGTTCTAAATTAATCAATTACTTAAGTGGGATTTAACTGTTAAAGTTAAAGTACAATCCACAAAATATTTTTTTTAATACAAGTGACCAGCTTTTCTACTGTTGTAAGCTTGGCTTATCTAGGATGTCATATCTTCAAAACTCTGCAATTTGCAGTAGTTTGGTCTGATTTTGATGCACAACTGCTTTTTGCATGTTTCAGTATTTAAATAATATCTGTTAGATAATATAACAATGATCAAAAGTTGTCATGCCATGTCAGTGGAAGAAGATAGGGAAGAGAAACTCCCAGAAAATGTGTGAAATAAAGAGGCTTCTCTTTCTGTCTCTTTTTCCTCCATCTCTCCCCCTAAATTTGAATTTGTAGTTAAAACTTTTCCAGTCAGTGCACAACAATCTCATCCTGCATCCTCTTGCAGGAGACACAAAGAAACTGAGCTGAAAGTCAGAAAATGTGGGCCTTCTACAAGGCCAAATTAATAAGGCACACTTGAGCATAAACTGAAATTTATTATTCATCAGTGATAATTTAGGTTTTTTCATCTTTGCCTACCAAAGCTTCAGTTGGAGGCGATTGGTAAGATCTGAATTCAGTTTAGATTTTGGTGGAATGCTTTGTGGGGCTGAATTTACTGGCAGTGTTGCTCTGTCTCCCAAATGGGAAACATGGGGGGGGGGGGTTTGTGGTAGCGGGATAAGGTCTTATCTTAATTTATTTATATAGTTAGTAGTTTTTTCTCCTCTGTTATGCCAACCCTCCCCAGATCAATGTGGAAGTCAATCCCGTAACACTCCTATTGGATTAATTGTCATGGTGCCGACTTTCTGCCTGGTACTCAATGCTCTATGTTCAGGTGACTAACTTCTTTCTCATTACGCAATAATAGGATATTTCAAAATCTCCCCGTGGCAAGTTTTGACAACTAACAAAACAGAGCCATAGAATCAGAATAAGCAGCCCTGCACACAAGTCTGGAGACAGGACGAAAACCATTAGTTGCAATAGGAAAAGCCCAAATCCTTTTAGAAACACAAAGCCCATATTGCACAAACCTTCAAAACTTCAAAAACATAGAACCATATAAAATCCTTCCTCTTATCCAGTTTGGTTGTTTAGCTGACCCAGAAACGTTACTTCACTTCTGCAGTTAAAAACCTCCTTCCAAGCAGCAGCTGCTTGGCTTTTCAATTTAAAGTGACAGCATCTCATTTTCCCCCCTCTACTTTGCTAAGCAATCTCTGGGCTGAAAAATGAGCCCTGATCTTATCCTTCTAACATCTCCATGCATCCCATTTCCATGTGTTGGAATGGGCCAAAAATGGGATGTGCGGAGACTAAAAATGGAGCGCACGGAAATGGAATGCATGGAGGCTTAAAATGGAGCATGCAGAGGCAGCAATAGGTGGCAGCAGCGATGGGCAACGATGGCTCCAATGGGCAGCAGCTATCCCCACAGCCTGGAAAAGCTGATTGTCGGGAGGCAGAGGCCAAAGGGTGAGAACCAGAGGGTGGGCAGGGCTTCGGCAGCATTCATTGTATAAGACGCACAGACATTTTCACCCACTTTTTGAGGGTGAAAAAGTGCATCTTATACACTGAAAAATACGGTACATTCTTCAATAAAACAATATATTTTAAAAAAACCTATGTTGGTGAATTATCTGTATCTCAATCCATTTTATACATACATGCTGATAATATAAAGTGAAGGAAGTCTCAAGTGAAATAAAGTATAAAATTTTAAAAATCATTTTAGCAAAACCAGTTCAGGATTAAAACAGAGCAACCCCATTAACAACAAAGAATTGGCAAAATTGCTCACCCCTGGTTGTTATTAAAAGAAATATTGATACTTGATGTGAGAGCCAGTTGCATCTATAAATAATGGAAGCCATATCCCTTTTTAACATGCAAAACACATAGTACATGGTCAGAAGGGATGGGCCTTTGATCATGACACAATAGTCATCCTCTTGATTTTTTTTTAATTCCTTCCCTCAAGACATCCTACTTGAGGTGGGGGTTCTTCTTTTGTTTTGACCTTTTGTGTTCTGAACTATGTATGTTTAAAAATCCAACACAAGATCAATTTATGGAGATATAAAAATATGCCTTAAAATATTACTTTGTTCTTGGTTTTTTTATAGGTATCTGGCCTTCTGAAGAAATACTAGCTTACTACTGCCTCAAGCACCATGAAATTTTCAGGTATGAAACCAAGACATAAAAGGCCATCTTCAATCTACTACTATTTTATTTGCATAGCAAAATTTGCTAGAATTTAAATCCTAAGACTCAGTTTTTAAAAAATTCAAGGTGAAAGTGTGTGGCTATTACAAAGAATTGGGAGCTGCCTTTGGCTATTAATATTGCGTAGCAAGCTTTCTGCTATATGTCAAAGACTTTTGATTTCCACTCAAGGCATTTTGTTTCAGTTTGATTTTTGGGAAACAAAAGTGAGGCATCAATCGATTGATAGTGATTGTGAAGTTTGGTAAAAAAATAAAGACATTCTTTATTCTGACCTCTATTCTGAAAGTCAGCTAAATGTTCTCTAGGAGGACAGGTTGTATTTTTAAAGTAAAACTCTGACATCAGAGAACTGTGGGGTTCTCTCTTTTATCATTATGTTTCCATATATTTTTCGTACTTATGCTTCATCAACTACCCTGTTCTCCATCTTTCTAGGAATGCTGGTACAATACAGAAAAAATAATAGGCTAGATTTATTAATTTTGAGGGGCTTAAGAATTAGCGTTTGGAATCCCTTCTTAGGGACTTTCTTAGGGATAGTCAGAAATACTGAGTTGAAGGGATTCAGGGGAAACAAAAGCAGGTTGATTTTTATAGCCATTGGCCCTTGCAAATAGTGTTTCTCACTGGTAATTCAAAAGATTGCACACGTGTTCATACTGGTTTTTGTTGCCAAGATTACCTGCCATGCTATTCTGTGTAGTTGAGCAAAATTCTTACTTACTCACACTCTTCACAGATGTCAAATTTTGAGAATGAGGAGACAGATAGTTTGCTGTGGTGCTACCATAGGTGAAAGTTAGTAGTACCCTGCCTCTTAGCCTCCTTCCCTTTTTATTGTGAGTATTGTTTATCTGTTTGTTTGTTTAAAAAAGATTGTTGTGGCTTCATTTTTTTCCAAAGTACACCAAGATGTAATAAAGTGATAAATGTAATAGCTGTCAGCTGGTTTTTGCCAAGAGGGTTTCTGAAGCTGCAACCAAGATACATGGCAGAAATCTGTAACAGGACAGCATACATTGCTCATCTTGCTTAATCTTCAGGTCCAAACCAAAGGTTCATCCCTTTTAAGGACTACAAATTCCTCCCCAATCCAGTTTCTGGTTGAAGTTTTCATAGCCTGCATCTTGCTCAATAACTGTTATTCCTCAACATGCTTGTTAAAGAACACTTGAGGAATAGAGTAAGGAACCTCTTTAATGGGAAATGATATTGTGGTATTTTGTGCCATCTGACTGTACCCTAAATTGGATTGGACTTGCAGCTTTTTCCACCAGTAGATGACATTGCCAGAACGAGACCTGTTCTCCAATAACTGCTGTTATATCACATAAGGATCCTCCTTCATGCCAGGCTGAGATTCTGAGCTAAGGATGAAATTTCTAGCTATGTGTATGACAAAATTTCAGCCATGGTCCTGACTAAACAGATATGGAATCCTCTTCCAGGATAACTCCCTATAGACAGTTTTG
This sequence comes from Myanophis thanlyinensis, assembly GCA_017656035.1. Classification (NCBI taxonomy): domain Eukaryota; kingdom Metazoa; phylum Chordata; class Lepidosauria; order Squamata; family Homalopsidae; genus Myanophis; species Myanophis thanlyinensis. Next base: position 7,796 of record JAEANM010015621.1, read on the forward strand.
TGGCTAAAACTATGATTCTTGTAGCTGAGGGTGCTAGAATAGTGCCAATGGGGAAATCAGCTTATTCTCTGGGAGACTTGAAGCACAAATTGCTATTTCTAGCTGTCAGCCTTGGCATCCACCAATAACACTGTCATCACAAGTATTACAGTTTGAAAGCTAGTTCATATAATCAGTGGACACTGATGAACCAGCAAATAAAAAGGTCATCTCAGTAATGGCTAATATATGGATGACCACTCTGCTGGCTTAAGAATTCTGGGAGTTGAAGTCCACAAGTCTTGAAATGGCCAAGGTCAGAAACTCCTGCCTAGCATACGTCAGAGACAAATGAAATGATTAGCATATGAAGATTTCTGGATGGAATTTTGAAAACTTGTGTAAAATCTTTGTGTATTAAAGACAGTAAACTCTATTTCTATGTGAAGTTTGCCAGGTTCAGATCCTTGAATGCCTTCCTTGTACATTGTACACTCTACATTGTCTTGGGGCATGGCAAAGGTAGTTTGGCTGCTAGCTACAATCATATTTTTCTTCCTCTCTTCAGCAGGGCAAAAAACCTTAGAATGAAGGCCAAAGTGCTTGTTACAATTATAATCAAACTTATGACAGGCATATTCTTGGAGTTTATTCTCAGCAACTCTATATTGGAAATCTATTCTGTTGCTGTCCCATTCATAGTTTATTGTTCAGATGTCCCACCTGGCCCTGGCCCTCTGCAATGTCCTTCCATGAATACTGCATTGTATTCTGTGGTGATCTAATTTCCAACAGTGCTCATGCTTTCTTATACAGCCTATGCTATACCCATACATGAAGTAAATCCAGCTTTAAAAGTATCTTGAGGGGTGTTTCTTAACCCTTTTTCTTAGATCACCCTCCTCTGTCTCTTTACAAGGTATTTTTATTAAAATAATCCATATGCTGTTAATAGGCATCTTTAACTTCAATAACCTTGTTCAATCTGGTAAAGGTAATAAAAACAAGAGACAGATTGTTAAACTGGTCAACTCACTTTCCTTCGGCTGAATTTAGCAGGTCTCTCAATCCAACATGTAGCTGGCTGCAAAAACAAAGTGCACCAGAACAATAAAACATCATACTTCTAGGAAAACAATACAGGATTCCAAAACAGGGTCTGCCAGATAAGATATCATTCCTTAAAATAAATTTTTCAAATAGTAATAAAAAATTATGAGTGATATCTGCCTAATTTTATGATTGCCAGAATAGGCTTATCTGCATAATTACAGAAAATCAGAGGAATATTCAATGTACAACAGACTCAAAAGGAATTTACCTCTACAATGTTGGGCAGTTTAGGTTAATCCCCCAAAGAACCTGAAAGTAAAATATATCATTTTGAATAAACAATAAATAAATGAGATAATTATTCTTCACTTATTATCCTGCCATTTCTTTCTTCTGACATAGCGGCAGCGGTGAAATTCAGCAGGTTCTAGCAGGTTTGCTAGAACTGGTAGTAAATTTCCTAAGCAGTTTGGAGAACCAGTTGTTAGAAGAAATCTCCTTTTGTTTTTTTCCACTTTACAGGGTTAATCCTGTAAGAAAGGCAGGAAAAAAACATTCTGGTGTTGTTTCTAGCCTAATTTTTATTGTCCTGCTTATAGAAACTGCCCACCCAGTCACATGACACCTCCCAGCCATGCCCACCAATCCACGCCCACAGAACCAGTAGTAAAAGAAAATTGAATTCCACCACTGGATGGCGGCATGTGCTGATGCAGCGGCCCTGACCTCCTGTGTGAATGGAGTGAACGAAGGAATGAAAGGAGGAAAACAAGCCTACACCTGAGCAGATCTACTAAACATCGGCTTTGCAAGCCGATCTGGGATCACCAGAGACTTCCAGCGATTCCAAAACATCCCCAGCTGCATGGCTAGGCTGCCGGGATCCCCCTGGATTGTCATTGAAGATGAGAAAACTTGGTGTCGGCAAAGGATCAGGAAACAGAAGCGGAGGCATAGAGCTGGTTTGCTAGAGCAGCTGAAGAAACAGCCTCACAGGCTGGCTCTACCAAGTGTCTTTGTGACCAATGCCAGATCTCTCTTGCGCAAAATAGACAAACTGGAGCTGCAAATGGCAGGGAACAAAATCATCCGTGGATGCTGTGTGATGATTATCACAGAGACCTGGCTCTATCCACTCATACCAAATGCTTCTATCTGGGGACTATCTAGCTGGGCCTTACATCGCTCCAACAGAAACAGGGAAGAACAAGGGGGAGGGCTTTGCATTTACGTACACACTGACTGGTGCACAAACTGCAAGAGTACTATTCCCCAAATATGGAACTAATGTCTGTCATATGTAAGCCATTCTATCTAAGTAGGGAAATCTCTGTGGTGGTTATTATTGCTGTCTATATTCCTCCTGATGCTAATGTTAACATGGCACTCTCTAAGCTATATGATGTCATCACGAGGCAGCAGCAAACTTATCCTGAGGGTGCTTTTGTCATGGGTGGGACTTTAATCAACCTATCTAAAGTCTGTCCTCCCCAAGTTTGTGCAGTATATGCAATGCTGCACCAGAGGGAAGAATACTTTAGACCACATCAGTGGTGGAATTAAAATTTTTTTACTACCAGTTCTGTGGGCGTGGCTTGGTGGGCATGGCTGAGCGGGCATGTGACTGGATGAACAGTTTCTGTAAGCAGGACAATAAAGATTAGGCTAGAAACAATACCAGAATGTTTTTTCCTGCCTTCCTTACAGGATTAACCCTATAAAGTGGAAAAAAACAAAAGGAGATTTCTTCTAACAACCAGTTCTCCAAACTGCTTAGAAATTTACTACCGGTTCTAGTGAGCCTGCTAGAACCTGCTGAATTTCACCTCTGGACCACATGTATTCAAACCTAAAACATACAGAGCAATCCCCCTCTCCCACATGCATAAATCTTATCATCTCTCTCTGCTGCTGTGCCCAAAGTACATTCCCCTCAGAAAAAGAACTCAGTCAGTCAGGAAAACTGTCAAAATCTGGCCAGAAGGGGCACTCAGCCAGCTGCAGGACTGCTTTGAAACCTCTGAGTGGAGCATATTTGAACATCTAGAACTGCAAGAATATGCTGACACAGTACTCTCATATATAAAAGCATGTACAGATAATGTAACAGTAGACAAGGGCATCAGAGTTTTCGGCAATTGCAAACCCTGGATGTCAGCAGAAGTACTTCTGAGAGCCCAGAACTCTGCCTTCAAGCAGGTGACAAAGATAAATACAGGGAAGCCAGAGCAAATCTAAGAAGAGGCATCAAGGCAAACAGAAATATAAATAAAAGGTGGAGAACCACCTAACAGACAACAACCCGAGGCAGGTGTGGCAAGGGTTTCAGCACCTAACCAACTACAAGGGCAACATGATGGAGACAATCAATGCAGGTGGAAGAGCTGAAAAACTTTGCCCGCTATGAGGTAAAGAGACCTGACCCTGTAGCACCAGCGTGCCAGCCTTCCAACAATAAAAATATACAATATGTTACACCAGCATACAGTATATTACACCTCCCAGGACAAACTAACAGGATTGAGAACTGTAAAATCTTAGCCGGGAGATCATTCCACACAGTGGTTGCCACAAAAGAAAACATTAAATCAGTATGTGTAAATTTAATTTAATGTTTTTATAAAAATAGACTTCAAACATTTTTGTTAAAATAATAATTATTTTCTCTTTAATTGGACACAATGTACAGAATCCTTTGAAATTTCTAAGTAGCAGATGTGCTTTCCTAATCTGTTTAAGGGGCTTATGTGGTGTTTTTATGTTTTTTTAATACCTGAAAAGAGAAAGATTCTCATTAGTAGGCATATACAGATGATGAGAAAGAGCCTAAAATTATAAGAATTTTTAAAAAATAAAAATGAATCAGAAGAACTCAATAAATCATTATTTTAAATGCTATTTCATGGGGGGAACTGTATATAGGCATTTGTGGCATTTGATTGTTTATACCTCATAATGGTTAGAAATAACCTATTGCTGTTTCTAAGAAATAATTACATATCATTTGCATTTAGAGTTAACAAAAATGAATAACTAGCATTATGTGAAGCTTAGTTCAACCTTGGACTCTTATTGTTCTTTCACACAACTTCTTCTGCCTCTTCTGTAGGACCATACAGAGACCTGTAGCTTTCATTTGCATTGTTATCTATTCAGTGAGTAGTAGTGCATGGATTATATTTCCGTTAATCTTATGAATTATTGCCTATGGATAATCCTAGAACCAGACCCTGAGAAATCCAGATATCTATTTTTGCCCCAAAATTTTGCACCAGCACAGCTCTGACAATATAACATATATTAGAGGCACTTTTTTTACATGTTTCATATGGCATGGGGGCTTGGTGTCAGGCTCCAAAAATCAAGAAAAACATGTAGTGATTTTTCCAGATTTATTGTTCCACATCTATCAACAAATATTGCCAAATTAAAGCAGATTACTACATTTGTGAAGCACAAACTCTCAGAACTATCGAGGAGCAACTATCTTCATCATTTGCATCTCACACAAAATATCTTAACTGAGTTTTCTCTTAGTTGGAATGCATTCCCTCCTTCCTGGGAATCTGACTAACTACATTCCATCACATCTGGTTACTTGAGGGACCACCTATCTCCCATAATATCTGCCCAGCCAATATGATCTGGCAGGATTGGTGTATTCCTGGTTCCTTCAATTAATTAATTTGATTAATTGATACTGGGAGATGGTTAGTATCAGAAGGGCTTATTTAAAAAAAAAACTGAGGAAGCTTAATGGGAAAATAGCAATAGCAATAGCACTTAGACTTATATACTGCTTCACAATGCTTTACAGTCCTCTCTAACTTGTTTACAGAGTCAGCATATTGCTCCCAACAATCTGGGTCCTCATTTTACTGACTTCAGAAGGATGGAAGCCTGAGTAAAACCTTGAGCCTGGTGAGATTCAAACTACCAAACTGCAGGCAGCAGATGTCAGCAGAAGTAGCCTGTAGTACTTCATTATAACCACAGTGCCACCAGAGCAGTAATGGCAGCAATCATACAGAACTCTGATTATTGTGGGACTTTTCTTCCTGTTTTTTTATTTTGCCAGAATAAGAGACAACAGAGTTTTTAAACAATATTCCAAATTATTATTTATGGGGACAGTGGTGTCATGTGAATTTGGGACAAAGGTAGTTTATAAAGAATTCTGCAATGGCAAATGTCACATTGCCAAACTCAGCCCCTACAAAGAAATTGTGTCCTCAGTAAAGACCCTTATTCTCTTTACTCCATCCAATTTTTGAAGTTTACATTGCATTTCTGAATATATTGGTACCAAATACTCTCATGTACCTTCCTAACTTTTAGAATTCTGAGAATGTATTATCTTCTGCAGATGTCAGAACTAACTTGCTCTAGTATGACAATCCCCCCGTTTTTATTTATTTATTTATTTTATTTAATTTATATACCGCCCCCTCTCCCTCAGGACTCGGGTTGGTTTACAGCCAATAAAAATAGAATAGAAATACAGAATAAAGTTAAAATCAATTAAAATAATTAAATAATGGCTGATTAGATAATAATTAAAAATACAATGAAGAATCCTACATAATATACAATTAGGATATCAACCCATACAAAGGACATACTCATACTGTAAACATGATGGAGAAGGATACTAAGAATTAGGGAACAAAGGAAAGAATATCGACCCCTTGCGTTAATGTTAACAAGAAAAAATATATTATTTAGATGGATAATT
>JAEANM010015622.1:0-13562 GCA_017656035.1 Myanophis thanlyinensis
ATGATCAAAATCAATGTCAAACTGGCCAAAACACTCAATTTCAGTGGGGGTTGCATATTTTTGAACACAACTGTATTATATAATATATAATGCCAGCTGCATTAACTACTAGTTTGCTTGAACATATAATTCTAGTTATGACTTTTCAACCTCTAAACAATTTGGTTCATAAGAATGCCTTTTAAAGTGTCTATTCCCATGATTATGTACTCATTTCAAGAGAAGCCAAGTCAAGAAACAAACTTCATTATTCTGCTTCATTATTACAGGAAATAACAGAATCTTGAAACTCAGTCACAGTTTTCCTCTGTCATATGTTACAGAATTGAGGCAGATTTTTTTTTTCCCTTCTCAGGATTGGATTGTTATTCACCTTTTCTTTTATTATCTCTTAATGATTCTGCCAAGGGTTCTTGCATTTCTTTGTCAATATTCTTCAATTTAGTCCCTATGGTTTTGATTTGTTCACCTTTTAAGTACAACACTTAGATGCTTTAATTATATAAAATGATTTTCTGATTTTGATTTAATTATTTGTTGGCTGACAAGGACTTTACGAATGACTTGATTATTGTTCAGATCTTTCATATAAAGAGATGGGTTTGAAAGTTTTAGTTAGATGCCATGACTATTTTTAAAATTGATGTTGAAATATAATTTACACCAAAGTTTTGATAAGCATTGCTTAAACTTACAAACATTATTTCATTGATATATCCTGAAAGGAACGCAAATGTTTGTGCAAGCAAAGAAATGGTTTTTTAGGAAATCTAAGTTAATCAATTGGTGAAATCAACCAATGAAATTGAGAGAGGGATTTAGAATTTAAATGAATGCTAAATGAATAAACTTTAGCTTTTTATATAATGAAACTTAAGACAGTAATATTATATTTCCAATGAATTCTAGTTGGTTACATGGAAATTGTAGCCCAACATACCTAGAGGGCATTATGATAGTGCATCCTGATACATACTTCCATAATTTCAATCCAATCAGGAATTTTTAGAAAAAGGAGAAATTATGATGCAATAATGGTACGGTGCATATTTTTGCAAGATTATGCACTTGACACTTGTTAGTGTCAAGTAACAGATGAAATATAAATATTGTGGATGTTTTAACAAACTTGAGCTACAGTTGTTTGTTTCTGATTTTTCAGTAGATAATGTTACTTTGGATTGGCATGAAGTTCAGGAAAGAAATTAAATTCTGAGTCTGTAAATGGAATCACAAATAAATGATGAGTGATGAATGAAAATACAATTGAAAATAAAATTAGGGGTGATTCTGATGAATCAAAGATGGGACTTTGGAATAATGCAGAATATCTTTGTCAACAGCATGAACTTACAATCACATGGTTAGAATTAAATACTGCCGCCTCTGCAAAAAAATAAATAAATAAAACTTCCTAAACATATGTCATTACTAAGTATTTGTTTTAACTTTACTTGTACTCAAAAAAGAGTTGAACTGAATATGGATCATTGCACAGAGAGTCATGAAACTTCTTTTAACAAAGAAAGGGGAAATGAGTTGGCATTTGGGGGCATTAGAGTTAGTTTCCTCAAATACACTACTGTAGACTCTTGAGATCTCTGTTTTTCATTGAAAGGGATCAAAGAGTTACACAAGAAGGCTATACAGAAAGTAGCTGAACAGATCTGCAAGAACATTAAGAAAAAAAATAAGGCTGCTTAATATGCATATAAATTGAGTGGTTTCTCTTCTTAAATTTAGTAACCCTAGATATTGTTTAGAGTTATTATAATTTCTAGAGTTGGAAAAATATTTCTGTATTTTAGTTAAAGAGAGACATGCCTATCTTGTCCATTGGCACTGATTATTACTAATTTATGCTTCACCATATAAAAACACTTAAAGAGATTGATTGATGGTTGCTTATGAGCCACCTAGTCATTGTTGATTCTTAGACCACATAGATATACAGTATTTTCTTCATGATGATCTGACTCCTTCAGCTCCTCCAATGTTGCACTCAAAGTTACTGTAACCAGGTCTATCCACTTTGCTGCTGGTTGTCCTCTTCTCCTCTTTCTTTCTACTTTTCCCAGGATTAGAGTCTTTTCCAGAGCACTAAGCATTTCTTGTAAAGAGCTGTGGTGGTGCAGTGGTTAGAACACAGTATTGCAGGCTATCTCTGCTGCCTGCCAGCTGCCTGCAATCTGGCAATTCAAATCTCACCAGGTTCAAGGTTGACTCAGCCTTCCGTTCTTCTGAGGTGCGTAGAATGAGGACCCAAATTGTTGGGGGCAATATGCTGACTCTGTAAACCACTTAGAGAGGGCTGTAAAGCAGTATATAAATCTAAGTGCTATTGCTATTGCTAATGTATTTATGAAATGTCACCTGCTATAGAATGCAGAAAAAAAGCCCAGAGTGTTTATTTTGTGCAATGGTTTAACTCTCTTTGACTGTGTTGTTCAACGAATGATGTTGAAGCAGGATAGCTAAAGCAGGATCTTCATCAAAATCCAGGTCCCTACAACTCAGGTAGCCCAAATGATGACTACAAGAGCATCAGGGCCTACTTGATTGTCAAGCTATTGTTTCTTTTTTCATATGGTTAACATATATATATTATAGCTGAGGATTATTAGGTAGCTGAGCCTATATATACTTATTAGTTATTAATATTTTTGTTTTACTGCAATGTATATACTTTTTTACAATGAAGGTGGGGTTTTTTTTCAAGTAAAGGTTTTCACCATCAGGACCCCCAACCACAGCATAATCCCAACTAAGACCTCTTGAGGTCTCAACAAAAGCTCTGTTGTGCTAGGACAAAGAATTGGGACTGGTCCAGCATGAAAACTTAATTTAATTTAAGTTAAATGTAGTTCAAATAAAGTATATTAACTAATTTATATTAATAAAATGCAATTAATACTGGTATGATATGTGTGTGCTTCTTAGAAAGATGCCCACTACTGGGATGACTTCATAAAACTTTGAATGTATTCCTCTCTTCTCAGTCCAGTTGAGCATATTTTTCCCCTTTTGTTCTCTGGTTTCTCCCTTGGGGAAATGGGAACAACAGTACCAGTCTCAGCAGAGTTCTTTCCATTGAATTTCAAGAGCTTTAAGATCTTCATTTGGAGGTGCTGCAGCAGGGCCATGTATTAATAACAGCAGCTGCAGTTCAATGACTCATGCCTAGGCTGGGGAGGAATGAAAGACAGGCAGTTGGAAAAGGCACTTATTGCTTTAAAATGTGCCTTCATACCTTGTCATTAAATCTTCATCGTGTTTCTTTTAAAACCAAAAACTAAAATAAATCAGAAAGGGATTTTAAGTGGAGATTCAGTCCTTGCTCATCTAGGCTGCCTACTGCAGAGATTTCTGGAATTAAAGGTTCAAACTGATACTCAATGGAATCCACCACTATTAGCTGTTGTTTGTTTTTATGCCAATGCAGAGGTTAGAGCAGGTTGAAAGTAATTGTCTTCCTTTTGTAAAGTTTTGAGTTTTAAAACCATACTCATTGTTTTATTAGTAGCCCTTTATTATATGTAATTTTGCATTGATGCAATGCTTTGTTGTGCTTAGAAATTACTTAGGGTATACAGTTGAAATTATGTAATTAAATATTATCCTTCTCAATATCTGTAGAGTCAAAGATGCAGACTTTCCATAACTAAGCTGCTTAATAGCTGAATTGAACCCACAGTTGCTTATTAATTAGAACTGGTTGATTGGAATTTAGCTCACACATTTCTAAACCAGGAAATCAAATAAAATCTATCCAATAAAATGTAGTTCCGTGGTGAGAAAAGTGAGGTTCTGCATTTAGGCAGGAAAAATGAAATGCATGGGTATAGAATAGACAATTCTTGGCTCAACAGTAGTGCCTGTGAGAGGGATCTGGGTGTCCTGGTAGACCACAATGAAGTATGAGCCAGCAATGTATTCAGCTGTCAAAAAAATCAAGGCACTCCTAGGCTGCATCAACAGCAGGATAGCATCAAGATTACGGAAAGTGATAGTATCACTATGCATGGCACTAGTTAGGCTGCACTTGGAACACTGCATCCATCTAATCACCACAATAAAAAAAATGCTTATATCCTAGAAAAAAATGCAGAGAAAAGCAACCAGTCCCAACAAAGATGATAAGGGGTCTGAAGTTACACCATATGATGAGCAAGTAAGAGAACTAGGCATGACTAGCTTAATGAAGAGAAGGATTAGGGGCAGAGGTGAAATTCAGCAGGTTTGCTAGAACTGGTAGTAAATTTTCTAAGCAGTTTGGAGAACCGGTTGTTAGAAGAAATTTCCTTTTGTTTTTTTCTACTTTACAGGGTTAATCCTGGAAGGAAGGCAGGAAAAAACCATTCTGGTGTTGTTTCTACCTAATCTTTACTGCCCTGCTTACAGAAACTGCCCACCCAGTCACATGACTCCCCCAGCCATGCCAAGCCACGCCACGCCCACAGAACCAGTAGTAAAAAAAATTGAATTCCACCACTGATTAGGGATGATATGATAACTGTCTTCTTGAAGGGATGTCTCAGAGAAAAAAGGGGTCAACTTATTGTCCAAAGCACCTGAGGGCAGGATCAGAAGCAATGGGAAGAAACTCATTAGAAGGAGATTCAATTTGGAACAAAAGAGGAATTTCCTGACAATCAGAACAATTTAAAAAAATGGAACAACTTGCCTCCAAGAATTGTAAGTGCTTCATCACTGGAGGTTTTCAAGAAAAAATTGGACAACCATTAGTCTGGGATGGTATAAGGACTCCTGCTTTGGACAGGGGGTTGGACTAGAAGACCTCCAAGGTCACTTCCAGTCCTATGATTCTATGAAGTGAGCAAATAATGCCAGATTAAGTAGTCTGTTGGTCTGATCCAGATCCTGATTTGTGTTTTAGCAAAACCTGATTCTCACAGTAGCCAAACAGATTCCCCAGCCCACAATTTGGGCAATAAACAGAACAGGATTCTTGCTGTTTGTGCTTTCCAATTCCATCATATTTATCAGCTGAGGGAAAAACCTGTGTTCATTGCAGTTTCAAACTAGCAGCCATCAAATCATACACCATAATTTTTATCATCATAATTGTTTTTCCCCCTTGGGATTAATCAGAACGACTCTCTGAACTTAATCTGGTGTATATGAGCTATATTGAACTTGTATCCTTATATTGTGGTTGCAGTCAGAAATGGATGACTTGTAGTTCAGATGTCTCTAAACTATTGTTTTACTAAGTGGGTTTAAGAAGGCTAATGTGTTCACAGTCTTAGCCCCCTTCTGCAATTATGTTTTTCTAACTTATTACTCATACTAATTTACTTTATAACAGCAACCCAACTTGTCCCAACCAAATCTGTTGAACTACAATAATCAATCAATGATTGGATCTTTGAAAGTGAGAGGAACTGTAGTAGTCTAACACAAGTGGAAAGCACCAAGATGGGAAGGTAAAATATCCAGGAAGATGTCACCATTAGCAGACTACTTCTATTTATTTGCCCAAAGAATTGCATGGATGGGTGTATCCATGAAGTTATCAAGCCCTGATCTTAATTTGAGAGTTTCTTTACTTGTGAAGATGTTGAAAAACAAGAACTCATTACTGCTTCTTTTATTCCTGTGGATATTGTAGTACCTGTATTTTGAAATAATTAGCTTATGGGCTACACAATGTTCTGCAAACTTTTTTTAGCAGCATAGTTAGTTCTTATAAATATGAAGAGAACTGAATACAAGATTCAATATACTGAATTACATAATAGTCTCCTACTGCGTCTCTAGTAAACCAAGACATTTGCTTTTGACGCAGAAGACATAAGGCCTTGTGATAACGTCCGTTCCCTTCTATGTCATCAATTTGATTTTTTTTTAAATTTTGAGAAACAGAACAACAGCTGTTCAGAGACTTTCTTGAAATGTCTCATTTTCACTTCTCAATAACTGAGATTACTGTATTTATGGACCCAACAGCTTTTCCTCTTCGAGGGAGAGCAAACCATTCCAGAGCTTTTGGTTGAGCCATTAGATTAGGCAAATCATAAATAGAGAATGACATCAACAGTGATGCTCATCAGATTTCCACCCCGTATGCTTTCCTACGAGAAGGTAGCATGAACTGCACAAAAACCTAGCTTCATTTTTAATTATAAAAATGTCTCAATGGAAATGAGGCCATTCACCAGAGAAAAGAATAGGAGGGAGGAGGAAAAGGAGTAAGTAGCAAACATTCTGGGGAATTCCTGGTGTGGAATAACATTCCCAGTTTACCTTCTTCAAGGCAGTCCTGACTTATGACCACGGTTGAGCTCAAAATTTCTGTTGCTAAGTGAGACATTTGTTAAATGAGTTTTGCCCCCATTTTATGACTTTTCTTGCCACAATTGTTAAGTGAATCACTGCGGTTGTTAAGTTAGTAACAGGGTTGTAAAGTGAACCTGACTTCGCTATTGACTTTGCTTGTCAGAAGGGTGTAAAATTTGATCACATGACCATGGCGATACTATAATAGTCATAAATGTGAAAAATGGTCATAAGCCATTTTCCCCCATGCCGTTGTAATTTTGAACAGCCATTAAATGAACTGTTGTAAGTTGAGGACTACCTGTAATTGGATAATTTGTGATTGACCACAGTAGCCATTTTCAGAATGCATAAGCAACCCAACCTTATCTATCCCAAAATGGATTCCCATTTTATGATTCTGCTGTTCTACCTGATTGCAACTAAGAGTGTTCCAGGTATCTCTGCCATTTCTTTTCCTTGAACTGGCTTTCCTCAAAAGATTGACAGTCTGAGACAAACAGTAGAATCACTATAGTAAAAAAGTAGACAGTGTAAAGACTATCTATACCCTACTGTCATCTTATAAGTCAATAGGTGATATTTGTGTAGTTCTAAAATTAATATTCCAGAATTTGTAGCTTAAGAATAGTGTGAAGTGATCCAATTAAACAACATGTGAACCTAACTGACATAGCACACTTATAGAAGAAAAATGAAATGTCAGTAAGAAGTTATGACCCAAAGGAATGAAAATAAGAACAAGGAAGGAAGAAGATCTAACAGAGAAAATTTCTCTTTCAGAAATGAGAATGATATAGAATTATATCTTGGATTAGATAACAATAAAGCACTGACAATACAGGTAGTCCTCAATTTACGATGGTTCAGTTAGTGACAAAGTAACAATGGCACTGAAAAAGTGACTTATGACTGTTTTTCATAGTTATAACCTTTGCAGCATTCCCATAGTCACGTGATCAAAATTCAGATGCTTGGCATCTGGTTCCTATTTATGACTGTTGCGTTGTCCCACAGTCATGTGATCCCATTTTTTGAGCTACTGATGAGCAAAGTCAATGGGGAAACCAGATTTACTTAACAACTAAGTTACGAATTTATCAACTGCAGTGATTCACTTAACAACTGAGGCAAGAAAGGTCATAAATGGGGGACAAAACTGTTTCAGTTGTGATCGTAAGTTGAGGACTACCTATACAAACTGAACCTATGAGAAAACATTAGTTTGTACAGGATTTCAGTCAATTGTCCCTTTTTCCTGTGCACTCCAGTCTGAGTTTTCTTCTCTTAGCATATTTTTCCTTTCCAACATTAAGTGAGCTTTTTGTAGCTAAGTGGGCTGAATTCCTTAGGGATATTTTGGAATTATTTGTTTGCTTTTCTTTTTTTAAATATGTTACAGCTATTACGATACTCACGAAGCTGGTGATATCTTTCCTTATGCACTTGGAAGATGACATTTGGTTAACTCTATTAAATATCGTATTCAGATAATGAATTTATTATTAGTATAAGGTACCAAATTTACACTATTGTTTTGAGAGACAATGAAACATTGCTTAATATAAAGGTGTGATAGTTATTATGAATTGGAGTATTTAATCTATAGTGATTCACTATATGCATATAAAATAATCAGATGTTCTGATCAGGCTAGCTATATATCCAGGAATTATGCACACTAATAAATACTGTGATGAAGATCCTTCAGGGACTCATATTTTCAGAGAAGTGGCATTGGAATAAAGTGGTTTGAAAAGTTGCAAATAGCAATAGCACTTAGACTTATATGCCACTTAATAATGCTTTACAGCCTTCTCTAGGCAGTTTAGAAAGCCATCATATTGCCCCTAACAATTTGGGTCCTCATTTTATCCACAATCAGAATCAAACTTCTGGCAGTGAGCAGTGAGTTAGCTTGCAATACTGCGTTCTAACCATTGTGCACTGTGATGAATTTAGGGAACCCACCTCTACCTCTTCATTAGTTATTGACAGCTGCTCAAAAACCTTTGACAAGTTTTGGTTCTCCAAATAAGAAAAGTGAGATCTTCTACATTAATTGACTCTGAAGGCCATCTAAGTTAATGGAACACAGTCTGTCTCTATGGCCATTGTCCAATAATGCCTGATTCTGAAGGAATCCTCAGACTAAAGATTTTAAACAAAACATGTTTATGTGTTATCTTTCTTGTCTTGAATGTGGCAGATTCCCTCCCCTTCCCAAAATAGGATTCAGATAGTTCTGTGTTCTTCTGTTTCTTTGTCCCATCTTGACTTTTTCAGAAGATATTTTCTATAACCTCTGTTTGGAAAAAATGCTTTCAAACCACATTGGAGCCATGTCTATGGAGATTCTCAGTCATCCAGGTCATGATTGTTCCAAAGATGCTTTTTCAAAAGACAACTGGACTTGCTTGTTTTTCTTTGAAGACATTTTGCTTCTCATCCAAGAAGCTTCTTCAGCTCTGGAGTGAAACACCTTCAAAGAAAAATAAGAAAGCACAGTTGCCTTTTGAAAAAGCACCTTTGGGACACTGGAGCCATGTTAACTCGTGGGCACCGACTAACAGTATTATTATTTTTTACTACTCCTAAATCTTATCTCTGGAATGCCATTTGATTACCATATACACTGGTGCATCTTGCACAAATTTAAATAGGTAGCTCTATTTAAATCTGTGACAAAAGTAAAAGCAAACTATCAGAAAAAAATAAACATGGTCAAAGAGGTTAGTGGTAATAGGGTTCTGAGATATCCGAAATTGATTGAGGTGAAAATAATTCCCGGAGGTAACAGTGATCTGGAAGACCTGATGATGGATTGGACATCATTTGCAATTGCTCTCTGGCTGCTTTGCTAAATAGAAGAAAGGTGTCTTTTTTTTTTTAAATTACCTCAGCAGCTGAAAGCCTGCCATTTTTTCAGTCAGGAGAAGACTGCCACCCACTTGGCTGATGCTGGAGCGTAATGATGAGCATAAGCCACAATCCATTTGTTTGTGCAAAAAACTGTGGAGCTGAAGTACCAGCCAATGCCTGACTTACTGTGTGTGTACTTATAGCAGTATTTACAAGAACATCTGTGTATGCTCTGGCTTCAACATATTCATTTAGTATCAAAATTAAATATAGCACAAGCCTTATTCTCCCATTTAGGGAAGTTGCTTGAAGGAAGATGTTGGTTAGCTGAATGGTGAGTCCTGCTTGGCCTGCCCTGGTCTTGGGTTAATTCTGTTTTATTCCTGTATGTTTTGAAGCCAAATGGCCCACAAAGAAGTTGGAGATTGAAACTGGGATGTGAATGTGTGAGACTGTGTGGATTGGTCCATTGGGTACAAAATTAAGAGAAAAACAAATTTTCAGCCTTGCTATTATAGAATCCTGACCTCCTCCTTGTAGATACTGACTTAAACCTTACTTCAGTGCTGAAAATTACTTGCACATGTTTTGATTTAGATTAACAATAATATTATACTAAACCATATTTTGTTACAATTGTAAGTGATTGAATCGGCTGAGAGGACTTTCACTCCTAGTTTTGAGCCATAGATCATGATTTACAAACTATAATAGCTGGATTCACACAATACATTAAACCAAACAAATCACATTAAGGTTTAATGTGTTATGTGACTCATTACTAGAATTGTGCATTAGTTTAATTTGTAGTTCAATGTTGTCAACTAGTGTTATATTAATTTCTTATCTTAATTGTACTCCATCCTGATTGTTAGAGAGAATTAGACTTTGTTCAATTAGTTTAAAAAAATCTAGCATTGATTATGGTGTAGATGAAATAAATAAATTATGTTGTAAAACTGACAATATGTTGAACAATAATTGAAACCGGCCAAATAGAAAGAGGCAAGTTATCATGGGCTACATGTAACATATACCCAATATTTAACTTGACATAGCTTTAACAAGGTATCTGCTGATCTGAATTTTCATTAGTATAAAAAAAGGAGCAATATGTATTATCATCTTTCAGTAAGGAATATTTCACTAAGGCTCTAATTCTATTTTTAAAAGTATTGATATTTAAATAAATCTGATTTTTTAAGAGAGGTCAAATCATAATCTCAAATAAGGTTGGCGATTTAAAAAGTACATGTATGTTGGGGTGTGGAGTTGCATGCTCAGGAAAAAAAATGAAATGATATAGGGATAGTTTGGGTTTGTGTACAGATAGCCAGTTGGTTGTCAGTATGTCTATTATTCTGTTTATGGTTTAAATGAGTCCAGAACAAAGAAAGGAACTCTGTTTAATTTCAGGACAATGTGGAATGACAGGGAAATGAAACTTTTCCCAATGTGCAATGTGAAATTAGCACAACATGAACATGATTATATTACAATATAGATGATAGATTATTTGGTCCTAGTGTTGGTAATTTCCTTCTTTGGCTTTGGAATGAAGACATATACTAAAATTCAGGCTTGTTCATATTATCAATAATGTATAAGAAAGGATTTCTAGTTTATTTAAGTTCCATTGATTTAAAGATGTTTAAAATGTCTAGAAAAATAAATCTGGAACTAAAGCCAATGGCATATATGTTTTTACACACATTTTAATGGGAACTAAATTCAGCAAGCTAAGCTTGAAGCCAATCCACTGTTTGCAGAGTTATATGTTTATTCCAAGCTGTTTAAATCACCTCTGAGAAAGATTAATAATAGTGTCAACATTTTAGACTCAGTGGTTGCCTGTTCTAGGAATAGATGAGGGAGTACAGTGCACCTTTTCTAGTCCTTTTAGATTTTTCAGTTAATTTTAATACTACTAACATGATACTCTTTTGGAATCACTTATATAGTTTGGGAGTTGGGAATACTGTTGAGTAGGGAAGTGCAGGTCTGTGAGCTGTGGATTCTCCTAGACTTACAGATACTGACCTTATTGCTGATAGGTTTTGCCCATCCAGTAAGATCCAGCAAAGTGATGGGTTTTGAATCCCTTCTGTCAAACTATGTCCTGAATGGGGCATTAGTGGCATGTTTTCTTTGTTGCATCATCTAAGCTTTGAAATAATATTCTGCCAGGAATCTACATGGCAGGGGTTCCCTAACACCTGGGCAGTGATACTGGGCTGTGGCCTGTTTGGAATAGGTCATACAGTTGGAGGTGAACAGCAGACCAAAAAAAATGCACATGCACGGGATCTAGGTTGCTCCTCTTCCCACTCAGCCCATGGAAAAATGACCACAAAACCAGTCCCTGGTGCTAAAAAGTTTAGGGACCACTGCTATATGGCTTCCACTTTATTATGTTCTGTAAAGCATTGAAAACCTGCCTATTTGCCCAGATATTTGCAATTAAGTCTTGAGTGAGCTCTTGTAAGAGTTTGTTTGTTGGATTCTGGTTTTATGTGGTTATTCTAGATACTTACGTTTTGCTTCTTTTTATTGTTTTGATCTTTATTATCTACAGCATCCAGAGTCAACTGAAATCAGGTGCTTTTAAATCTATTTAATTTAATAAAATGCATACATACATGCTATTAGAGATGTATCTGGAGGCCAAGACGAAGTAAATCTTTGCCTGATTCCACATGGTGTGTTGGAACAGGCCCTGATGACAATAATTCATGTCTTTATTATTTTAGGATTTGGCTTTTTAGCTTAGGATGTTAAATACTGAAGTTTCTGCTGTTAGTGAGATTTGGAGCAAGATGATTCATTGTCTCTGGTCACTTCTGCATAATAGTTTGCTCCCTGAAACTTGAGATGATGAACACCAGAAAGGTACTAGTTAAGGCAGAGATCCCTCACAGAAGTTTTGACATCTGGATGACGTTAGATTGTGGACCCTGGATTGAATTGTTGATTTAGCCTTATTATTTTATTCATTTTCGGTTTCATTCATTAATTGTTTTGTGAATTTTATAAACCATTAGGCATCTTTTTGGGGCAAATGGCTTATAAAAGTTGCAAACAAACAAACGTGCTGTAGAGTAGACTTTTCATTTGAAGTTAATGTTTTCATTCATTAACTAGTATCTTTGTATAACCAGTACTGTTTGATTATAGCCTATGTATTGACACTGCTTGCCATAAGCTGTGGGAGATGAGTCCAACACATCTAGAAAGCATTATGGTGAGGAAGACTGCATTATGGGGTGGTGTAATTGCATTGACAAGAATAGGTTCTTGACATTTGTTGTGAATGTGGCTACTCAGCCGCGTAAGAGCTTCAAGATTTAGCCTGATGACTGATTAAATTAAACACTTTGCTGTCTGGCATATCACTCTATTGCCCACGGATGGTACAGATAGTCACTTAAAAATGTACAAACACAAGGAATCTATTATTGGCATTTTCTCTTGATTTTTCTCTGACGTTCAGCCTGAATTATAAGTGTTGTTGGCCGTGGATGGTTCCCAGTTTAAATCTAAATCTGTTATCTTTTAGGAGATAGCAACTAACTACAATCTCAGTAGCATACGGTACAGGCAGGTGGGAGATTTTCTTGGCTATGTTGTGAGAGAGAGAAATTAAAAAGGAGCCTACTATGCTGACTCACTAAGACAAACAACTTACTATGGAATACATTCAGGCAGCTGATCCTGAGTCAGGGACTGACTAGTGTCTCCTCAAATTTCACGTCCCTCTTTGGAAAAAAAATTCAATGCAATGAAACAATAGTATTATTGTTGGGTGCACCCTTGGTATAGTCAGTGGTGGCTCAGTGGTTAAGATGCTGGGTTTGTCAGCTGGAAAATCTGGCAGTCCAGGTTCGAGTTCCAAGTACCACAAGACAGGGTGAGTTCCCATCTTCCCCTCCCCATCCAGCTCCTGCCAACCTAGCAGTTCAAAAGCATGTAAATGCAAGAAGATAAATAGGTACCACTTCACTGGGAATATAATAGCATTATGTTATCCTGGCCACATGACCATAGAAATGTCTTCAGGCAGCACTGATTCATTGGCCTTGAAATGGAGATGAGCACTGTCCCCTTTGGTTGGCAATAACTAGTGGAATAAAATCCGCAGGCACTCCTTTACTTTTTTTTTTGTATAGTCTTATCAGTAATTGTAAATATTAGTGAAAAACTGAAGAATAATTTATAGGCATACAAATAATTTGATGCACAGTTTGGGAGATTATTCTCCAGTGGATAAAAGCTTTAGTGGGATATAGCCATCTTGTGTTTATTTGGGGTCTGGATATGGTTATTTGGCTGATCCAGAAAGAGGCTGCAGAAACACTCAGAACCAATTCGTCAATTAACAATGACTCTATTATTTATTTATT
>JAEANM010015623.1:0-13562 GCA_017656035.1 Myanophis thanlyinensis
AGCATTTCACTGCATATTGTACCATGTATGATTGTGCATGTGACAAATAAAATTTGAATTTGAATTTGAATTTGATTTCCAAAACTGCTTGATTAGTCGATCATGCTGGACATTTGTAGATGACCAGGGACAACCCAAATGCGGGGTCAAACACGTAATCATCCCCCCCACTCCCATTAATTCTCTTGACTCTTATCTAGTACCAATTTGTCTTGACCGTTAGTAGATCAGATACTTGTGAATAGGTAGAATGTAATAAACTTCTAGTACTTTGAACTCCACTCCTGTTCCTGATTAACTGTGCCTGACATTACCCATCACAGCAGAATTCACTATTCCTTCCTCTTTTCCCCTCATGTCTCAAATGTCCCCCTGTACCTTGGAGCAATCTCACTAGGGTGCTTTCATGCCCCTCCCCAAAATAGTCCATAGAACTAAAGTGAACAAGAAGTGAAGGAGCCACTTATAATTAGTAGTATGCCAGAGCCAACTTGTACCATCTTGAGAAAATAGAATTGAGACACAAGACTTAATGCACGGTGCAGGGGAAGTGGCAGAGATGGTTGCTAATCATTTATCAGCATGCCACTCCTCACAACCCATTATGTTCTTTGTCAACATATAGCAATTTTTACAAAATCTGATATTCTTTACAGAGCTTAACCCCAGTGCATTCGTACATCTTACATTTCTTTTTTTTCCTGATAAGCTTTATTGGAAAAGCAACAGCATATTGCTGTTTTTTTTTCTAAAAGAAAAGAAAATCCATGGATACAACCTCTCATCCTTTGCTTTCAGTGGAATTGTTTCCTCTAAGAAACAGGGATCAACTTCAGATAAATGATTCAGTCACATTCACAATTACTTAGCACCCAATTGTTTTCAGTAGGCTGTCAAAAAAGCATTTATATAATTTTTTACCAATTTTGGGATACTCAAAACATATTTGCCAAAGAAAAAAAAATACCTTCTCTTATTTTTCCAGGCTGAGTGCCGGCTATCTAATATGAAGCTATTTCTTACTTTCGTAAGAAGCAAAACTCTGAACCAAGACAAAATGAGCAAAAAATCTTTGATCTTTGTTTTTACCTTGAAAGCCCTACTGAGAATCTCTTCTCCCCCTTTGCTTCTCAGCAAATTAACGATCACTTGCTTGCCATATTGTTCCTTCAGAAGCATCATATGCCTGTAAAAGCAGGAATAGGTTGCGTTGATTTCATAAATAATAGAAGCTACCTAGAATTCTTCTTAAAATACAAATGACCAATGTCAGTTATGGACTTCTAACCACACAAGGTATTTTTTTTTTCAGAATAGTGACTGAAGAACTTGATTCCTTCCTACAGTTTATGTTTTACTCCAAATGAATAAATATTCCATATTTTAATACTCAAACACTACTTCTTACACACAACCATTTTATAATTTACCTGGATTGGTTACTTTTTGGGAGTATAATTGAAATGATACAGGTAAACAAACTGTTTACAGGATACCTGGTTTATTGTAATAGATTATAATAATAATCTATAGTAGAGTATTACTTGTTTCAGAGGGCAAATCAAGGTACCTTAACAGTATCTTTATTAAAATGCTTCTCTCAGGCATAAAACTACAATTTTATTTTATTTTTCCATTTTATTAGAAAATGGATTCTTTCCTTGACTTGGGAATCCAAAACTATTTCAAATATTCCATGAAATATTACGGCATCTACCAGACAGTGCAAATTGCTCGGGAATCAGTACAGTAATGAAATTAGCCTGATTCAATGATTCTAGAAAACAATTCTTTTGTTTGCCGCTATTAACATCCCACAGACTAGGTTCAGCCTGTGTTCCATCAGAGCCAGTAGGAGTCTTCTTCCTGCAGGCTTCACAGCTGTCATCTCACTTTTTTAATTG
This sequence comes from Myanophis thanlyinensis, assembly GCA_017656035.1. NCBI lineage: Eukaryota > Metazoa > Chordata > Lepidosauria > Squamata > Homalopsidae > Myanophis > Myanophis thanlyinensis. The sequence goes on from JAEANM010015623.1 coordinate 1,905, forward strand.
CTTTCTCCTCAAGGCAAGGGCATTTAATCATACAAGACCAAATAATGACTTTCTATAAGAGCGCCAGTCATAACTACTGGAAAATCACACAATTCTTCATTATCCATCCGAATAGGATGGATTGTTTTCTTAAAAAAAAACCAATTAGTGTTGAAGTCTCATCAAACTATAGTTCTAGGGTCTATCCCTTACTAGGTATCTCTTATTAGGTATCTCTACTAAAATACTCCAACTGATGGAAAACCTACAGAGGAGAACTGAAATTTCTACTGTATATTCTCTGGCCAAATTTTCCCCTCCTAGAGTGCAGCTATCTCTCCTGTGAGTTAAAAAATAGTGTCAACAACATGACATTCTCCTAAACAAAGGTTACACCTTCCCATCTGTTATGAGTAACAAAATGCCACCCTGTTAGTTTGGAGCTACATGATTGAAAAAAATATTACTTTTTAAAAAATAATCAGGGTATGTTTATCATATTTTGTTTATTTGTTTTATATCCCACGTGCCATTCAAAAGCGCAATGGAGCATTCATAGTGCTCTTTTGTCCCATTTTCTCCCACAACAATCTTAATGAGATAGATTTGTTAAGAAAGAGCAACTGTCTAAAGATACCTAGGTATCTGAAGACATTGGCAGAATAGAACATTGGCAGCTTCGTTCAAAAATATACAACCTATCTTTCAACATTTCTTCTTTCTCAGGTACAGTCCTAAATGACAAATGGGAATATTCACGCAACAGAGCGAAATGGATTTGAAAACCAAAAGACATGGTTCCACTAAAGATTCTGGAATAAAAGCTGTAGTATCAAGTTCTAGGCTGCATGTTATCAGCAATATTACAATTATTAAACCTACTTATCAAAAGCAGGAGCATTTGCTTCCAGGCCTCTGGTAAGCTTCAGATGATGGGAACCAACCTAAGAATGTAACAATAAAAAGAATAGGAAATGATACTTTTAACATGAATCACTAGATGTCTCCCTTCTTCATTTAGATAAAAGTGTTCTTTATTATAGCCTAGCAATCATCTTGGCAACCACAAATGATGCAACAGGACACAGAGGGCAGATGTTATTAGAAAATGGGGATGACAAAAAATAACGATGTGCAATTAATTAATCTGCCCCGAAACTTCTTTCCAATGTTTTTGAATTTCTTTGTAAGATTAAAATTTCTTGTCCTGCTAATATATTTTATTTTTTTTATTATACTAAATTAATTAACAAAAGTATAAATACATTTAACCACTTATAAAGGTAACTAACTCACTCCCCATTTCTGTATTCCTGAATCAATCCAAACTCAAATAAGTACATGTACAAATCCAGCGAAAAGCTACATCATAACCCCTCCAAAAAGAATGGAAACTCTTGTCCTATTTAGAGTTTTAAGGCCAAAAATCTTGACACTCCAAATGTAAAGGAGACTTTCAGTATAGCAATAAACATTGCTTTAGAAATTCATGATTTATGCTATATTACCTGCAATCCAGGTTGCTCCCAGAATAATGGAACTGAACCTCTGATCTGAACAAAGGAAGAAACATCCATGTCCAAATAGATAGTCTGAAAAGATTTTTTTTTAAAAATAGCATATATTTAGATTAATGCAATGTTTGATTACAAATAGTGCTCATTTAACATCTGCTGGTTCAGCAACCCTTTGGAAATTAGGACGGGTGCCCACTTTATGAGATTACTTACAAGTGGTTTTTGTAGTTTTGGCTATCCCCATCATCTTCTGATTGTGATTTGGGTGCTCGTTGACCGCTTGCAATTACAACACTGCAGTATCCCACTGTCATATGATCTCTATTTGCAACCTTCACTATTATCTTCCAACCAAGTTAATAGAAAAACTGGAAGGAGGTGGCATACGGTGATCATGTGATGATGGGATGCTGTAACTGCGTGATTCGCCAAACGACAGCAACTGGGAACACTCAAAACTGTTGTCCTACATCAAAGTGGTCATGTGCTGTCATGCCGGGATCATTAGTGATGGAGTTCCTGGTTTTAATTATCATCAGCATGAAAAGAGTGCCTATATTTTAACACAGTTTTTAACACTGACCAGAAATCAATTTATCTGCATTAGCAGATATTTTTAATTTCACAAAATAATAAATATAAAATTAATATAACACTACTATAAAATGCTGAGAAGACTTAGAAAATGTATTATTTAAAAATATTTTTAAAAACATATTTGGCTCTAACTATTCAATATATCATATCCACAGCTTCAGTTCTACTTATGCAATAACCATATGCATACAACTTCACACAAATAATTATTTTTTAAAAATTATAGACAAGAAAAATGTGAGCTAACCTATTTATCACATTTTCAAGGTGTCATCATTTATATTTGGCTTCTGTTGAATATATACCTGGTATCTAATAACAATCTGTGTAGAACTCTCCCTTTGAGATATAGTAGCCAGAACTCTGTAGGATATTTTAAGTATGTGTCAGAGTTCCAAGTAATAATTCCATAGCAAACAAAACTTGGAGGCAGGTAAATTCCTCAAAGAATAGTTTTATTGGATATATCATATTGGCACAGTTCTGGTGAAAACCGACTCCGATGGTTCCTGCAGTTTTCACTTAATTAAAAGTAAGTCTTTCCCCTTTCCTAAACAATCAGTCACATGATCCAATCAGGGTGCCGCCCAGTTCCCTGGTAGTGTCACTCCTCTCTCTGACCAGGTGTGAGAATGTACTCAGTTCCCAGGAGAAAGTATTTTGTTTTGGCTACAAAACCCCAGCTATCTTTATTTCCCCCTCCCTATCTTTCAATTCCAGTGTGGCAACATTGGCTTTGGCCAGGTCAGTTTCAGAGTTGACAGTATGATTGTGGCATAAAATTAAATAAATACATCATGCTATCATTTCTTTCCTAATAATCTTAGTCAGAGTTTGCCTTGTTTTTCATAACCTTTTCAGTCTATTCAACACAACCTCAAACTATCTTTTCTAAAGCCATGATTTTTGTCTAATACATAATACATATCACTTTACACTGGATTATATTTTTATGTATTAGTTCATTCAATTTTTATGTTCTCCCATCTCAACAAAATTCAGAAGAAATAAAAACACAATAGCACAAAAATTAAGACATATGGCAGCCAAGAATAATTCATACATCATGAGGAATTAAGCTGTGTGGGATGCAACTTTTAATTTAGTTCCTGCTGCAAAATTCCTTCTCCCTACTTTTTACTCTGCATGCTGCTTTATTCAGATCCCCAGCACCACCACTTCTTTGGGTTCTGTTTTTGTAGAAAATGAGCTAAGAAATCAACAGCTGAGTTCAGTTTAGCAAAGAAACTTCAAATTGCTCTGTTTTTATTTGCTTATACAATGAGTCAGAGAGAGAGAGAGAGAGATATGAGTCACAGCAAAACTGAAATACCAAAAGAGTAGCTCAGCAGGAAACAAAGGAAGGCCATTTATTCATAATAGAGCTTCCAGGAGATAAAGCTAATTGTTTATTTTCTTTAAACCAGAGGAAACCATGCAGTGTAAAAGGGTCAGGATATCTAGAATCCTGGGGTATAATTAATTTATGAATGAGCAGAGCCAATATGACATGATGAAATATTTTTTCACTGTATTAGAAGCAGTCAAGTTATTGCTTCATTGATATTACCTATCAGTCTACTAACAAAGCAAAACCATTTTCTCTCCAGCCCTAATATTTTATGTTCTAAACATAACTGGGTTCCAACCCATTCTTAAATTTAATCACATACATACATACATACATACATACCTACATACACGAGAGGTGCTAATGTTAAGTAGGTGGTTCTCAATGGCTCGTATCACCTCAAATTGGTTTCTAAGGATAGGGCTAATCCTCAAATTATGACAGAAATTGGGACTGGGCTTTTCATTTCTAAGAAATGTGGTTGTAAAATATAATGCCACATGACAACATCACTTAGCAACAGCAATTCTGGCAGTCTTGGTTGCTGTCATAATCCAAAAACCAACCAGGTCATGTTCTCACATGATCATGACTTCTGACAGCTTCCCCATTGATTTTGCTTGGATGAAGGTGGCAGGGGATATTAGAATTTTCAATAATATGACCGCAGGGACGCTACATATGCTACAATTCCTAGAACAAGTCATAAGTACCATTTGTCCAATGCCCAACGTATTTTATGGAAGTCTAAGCTATTCCTACGAACTGTGACTGCTTAGGTAACCAAGTACGATATTACTGAAGAGATTTCAAAATGAGATTCTCAGAGGGAAATAGAGAGATACCATTAGTTTTGGCCAGAGCTGACTATTAAAAGGACCAAAAAGACAGAAAACTTCTGAAAACCCCATGCCCTTCTTCTATTCCCTTGCTGCTTTAGAAAATACCTCATTTCACACTTAATTATTTAGTGACATGGATCTTCTCCTGACACTAACCTGCTCCGTCTCAACAAAGTTAGAAACATGACCATCATCATTGACTCCTCGTATGTGAAACCGGGCACCGGCTCGCTCACAACTAATGCGGGAGATGAGACAGGCTTTTGCCTTCTTGTGAGAGGCGTAAAGAGTACGAATGTCCACCACACCACAAATCACTTTTAGTAGCCAGTCTGAACAGTTCACCTGGTAGTGTTTAAAAGGGACATGGAGTAGCTGGTTCCTGTAAGCATGAGCAGGAGACAAAGAAATAACATGTACGTACAACATACGTATATACGGTACATTTAAAACATACGTATACATTTTATATCTATAACTGTATCTCTGAATCTAGATCTCTCCCTTTAGCAAAGTTTAGTTTTAATGTATTTTTCCTTGTGCAGTTTACAAATTTTTAAAGCCCCGGTACAGAAGGTAACAAATGATTTCCTAACCAGGCCAAAAAAAACCAACACTCCAGGTAAACAGAGATAGCTAGAAAGTCACACAGGGAAGTAAGTTTAATGGCAGCATTTCAAAGTGTTGGTTATGACCTGAACTTTTACAAGTGTTTGTTATTCACTGTTTTTCTGCAATAAAAACTGAGAATAAAATATCTTATTTACTTATTATAGTTTACTTCCCCCAACCCCAGGAGCTATAGTTATCCTCTTTAAAATCTTCCCCACAATAGCTCTTTTAGTTAAGCTGAGCTATGAAAGAGAGAATTTCCAAGGCTGAGAGTAGACTCAAACCTGGTTCTCACTAGTGTTAAGTTAGAACCATTAAACTACATCGTATTATCTCATGAATGCCACAAGTACTACCTATTTATACTCTGCAGTAAATCTGTGTAACGTGACCCATAAAGCTGAATTTAGGACCTACTTGGTTTTCCTGCATCACAAATGTTAGGAAATCTAACACAAGTATTTGGGTGCTTTTGACCAATATTTAACTGCTGGTATGTATTCAGTTTGGCACAATTACTATATTAATGTATTTATTCTACAACTGTTCACATCACCATTTAAAGCAAATAATGCTTTTTGGATTTAATAGTCGTGCATATATGCTTAAGCCTGCATATTGCTTCTGTATGGATATATATGTATATGTTTTAATGAAAACTATTGATCATTCAGCAGAATTAATTTATTCATTGGTTTTATATAGGAAAAGAGCACAGCATTCTCAGAAATTCCACCAACTTCTGTCCTAACGCGTCCTATTTTTTTATCTTAATGGAGTCAGTAGAGACAATATAACCACATATTTCAACCTCTCTGGTTTAAATCAATGAGACTTAGCGTGGGGTGCAATATACTTGTGGTAACCAAGTCAAGGAAAATTGTCTCTATTTAGCATGTCCAAAATATATTTAAACCTGCTACTCAATACATGAAATTGTAAGGATCTAAGAAGATCCTGCATGAATCGGAGTAAAGATTCACCTTGCCTAGCAACTCTGGGCAGCTTCATCATTAAAAAGAACATTATATACAAGCAACAATTATCTGAGGGACAACTTAACATCCTGATGCATTAACCCAACTCAAAGAGACCGATTGCTCAAGCTTAAATCAAGGCTTGGGCAAAGCTCCCAAGTTCGGTACTAACCAGAAAAATGAATTTCCAGTTTGATAGCTATCATCATCTTTCTTCTGGGCTCGGATAGTGAGATCAAAGTTTGATCCTGAATTTGGCCAAGAAAAATAGAAGACCCCAGAATTCAGAAGTTTCTTCAAGGCAGAAACACGATCTTCTTCCTTAGTTTCTTCTTGGAGAGCACAAAATTCAGTTGCTGTGATCTTGTAAACTTCAGTATCAAGAATTTTTCCCACTGATGTACAGCCTGTCACAAGAACCAGGAAATGCAGAGTGGAGGTGCCTGGAAAAATGAATGTTATAGTATAGTTATATATGTATATAACTGCTTATGCTGCTCTAGGTTTTACCTAAAAGGTGGTCTATATTACATTCTTTCATTACGTTTATCAGAAGAAGACAATGGGACTTTGTGAGGCTAGTTATCAGAGGCTAAATTTAAATTATTTATCTCTCTGGAAGTTTCTGTAGGTATGAGAGAATTATACAAAGGCATAATTAAATTTATAAATCTTTGTAAGTAGAACATTTATCTGTAGGCACAGCCATAGTAGATTCTGTCTATTCTAATAGCTGGACATTTCTAGGAGGGTTGAAAATAAAGCTGAACCAGAATCTTCATGATATTGTATCATAATAAGATGTAACTTAAAAATCTTTTCAAGACAGCCAGCCATTGAAGCCAAAATAAAATCAAGATTTTGGAGAACTAAAAAAAATCTAGAAGAGAAGACAGTTTATTTTTATTTATTTATTTATTTATTTTCAAAAAAAATTATACCGCCCCCCCCTCCCAAGGGACTCGGGGCAGTGTACAGCCATTTAAAATAGAACAGATAGAAACGTTAAAATGTAATTTAAAAGATTAAATTTATGGCCCAATGTAAAGTTAAAATTTTTAAATTTAAAATTTAGATAATTAATTAAAAAAATTTAAAACCCCATTAAGTGTTAGGCCAGGCCAGCTTGTTGAAATAAATGGGATTTTAATGCGCGCCGGAAGGTCCGTAGGTCCGCAATGATCCGAATCTCTGGGGGCAGTTCATTCCATAGGGAGGGTGCAGCCACAGAGAAGGCTCGTACCCTCGGGACTGTCAGATGACATCGTCCCAACAATGGAACCCCGAGGAGGCCTGCCCTGTGGGAGCGCACTGGTCGGCTGGAGGCTGATGGTGGCAACAGGCGGTCCCATAAGTACCCGGGTTTTGTGCAAGCCTCTCTAATGGAACCATTTTCTAACCAGGTAACCCTCACTGAAAATGTCAATATTTAGAAGCTGTATTTCTCATTTTATTTGATACACTGAGAATAATTCTGAAGCTCTAAGATCAGGATACTACTATGGAAAATAAATCAAGTCCTCCCTTCACACATTCTTCCTTCTGGGATTTAAAAGCAGATTAAAATAGGCTGCAAAATTCAATGTACAATAGAAAATGAAAAGATATCAGGTAAACATTCCTCTTTGTCTGAAACGTAACTTGATATCTCTTTTATCAAATGGGAGGAGTGGAAGGTTTTCCCTGCCAAATGATTACCACATCCAATCAGTAACCAGCAGAGACCCCTACTTCTGAGAAGGGTGCTTTCACATGCTTTCTATATAAAAATTTATAGATAATCCTCAACTTATCACTGTAATTGAAGCCAGAATTACAATCATAATTTATATCACTTGTTGAGCGGGTTACAGTGTAACCCAGTTTTACAATCTTTTTTGCTGCAGTAGTTAAGTGAATGTCTCTTAGCCTATAAGAGGACAAAAACAGGAAAAAGAATGTGCTATGTAGGGTTGCCAGATACATGCTTATATTGCTTAAATAAAGCAATATAAATAAAGCAGACATTACATCATTGTTCTTGAGGCTGCCAATGACTTCTTTGCCCCACATTCTGAAATGAAAGATGCAGTCTTCATTAACTATGAGCCATAATTAATAAAACCTGCCACATAAAAAGAATGATTCTGGCAGCTGGCTCTTGGCTAAGAAGGGAGGTTCTTGAGCATTGCCATATTTTATGTGCAGAGGTCCTAGGCTTTTCAAAGAAACAGGGACATATGGAAAAAATGAAAATTTATTCAACATTGCATTAAAATACTGAGAATAAGGGTTGCCTTTTTTTTTATCAAGGCATGGAACCTCTGACTATAAAGCTGAATGTTTCATAATTTCTGGTCAAAGAGTATTCCTTTACTGCTTGCTGAGTTTTCATCTATTTTCTATCATCTCACTAACAGAAACAAAACATTCACATCTGACAGCTTATAAAAACAAAGTATAAATGAAGAAGTCTGGAAGCTAATAACTATATTACAGCAGCGAGACCATTAAAGATGGTGATTTTCCTCCAATTTATTCCCGCTGTAGCAGTAGGTTACAATAAAAGCTATAGTAATTTTGGTGAAACAAATCTTATTTTCATATTTATATTAGAATACATGGTTAGGAGGTTTAAAAAACTGAAATAATCATTTCATACTGTACTGATAGTCTTCGACTAATGACCACAACTGAGCCCCCAAATGTCCATTGCTAAGTGTGGCAGTTGTTAAGTGAGTTTTGCCCCATTTTATGACCATTTTTACCACAGTTGTTATGCAAATCTGTGCAATTGTTAAGGGATACATGAGGTTGTTTAGCGCAGGGGTCTCCAACCTTGGCAACTTTAAGATTTTTAAGCTTTGCTGGCTGAGGAATTCTGGGAGTAGAAGTCCGCAAGTCTTAAAGTTGCCAAGGTTGATGACCCCTGGTTTAGCAAATCTGGGTTCCCCCATTGACTTTGCTTGTCAGAAGCCGGCTGGGAAGATCACAATAGGTGAATACATGATCCTAGAACAGTGTAACTGTCTTAAATACATGCCTGTTGCCAAGTGCAAATTTTGATCACATGACTATGGGGATGCTGCAATGGTCATAAGTGTGAAAAGGTGACATAAGTCACTTTTTTCCAGTGCTGTTTCAAGTGAATGGTCACTAAATGAATGGTAGTAAGTCGAAGACTACCTGTAATTATTTCTCTTTAATTTAACAAAAGACATTTACATTTTCATTAGTAATAATGAATCAATGAATAGTATCGATTGTTCTTTTTTTAAATCTGATTATTGCACAATATTAAGTGATTACATACCAGATTTTAACTGCAGCTCGCCTAAGCATCCATAAGCATCCATAAGCTTTTCATATTGCCCTTTAATTTCTTCTTTTTCTTCAAATGCTGGGGAAATCACACAGTAAAAATAATCAATTCTTGCTCCATTCTATGGTAATATAATAAACCAGGGATGTCAAACTCAAGACCCGGGAGCCAGATCCAGCCCGAGGGGTGCTTAGATCTGGTCCGTGGGGCTGCCTTGGAAACAGCAAATGACCAGTCTGCAGTGTCTCTGCCAGTAAAAACGGAGCTCGGGAGGGCTGCATGCGGGTCCTCCTAAACTCCATTTTCATTGGTAGAGCGTTGCAGGAGTCCATCACAGCCAAAACGGAGTTCAGGAACCCCTTTTTTCTGGCAGAGCACTTGGGCCATCACAGGTGCCCTCAACACGAGTGACGTTGAGCTGGCCACTCCCACCCTGGCCACACCCACTCCACCCCAAGGTCAAACACAACCCTGATGTGGCCCTCAATGAAATCGAATTTGACACCCCTGTAATAAACGAACTAAAAGCAGCGTGTTTCTTACAGCTATGCAATCAATAGAAGGGATGCTTGGATTGTGACATTAGGCAAGTGAAATGCTCTTTGCTTTGCTGACAGTTCTGGATTTGCACATACCAGTTCAGATAACTAGGGAAAAACTGGTTATGTTTAACTTTCAGCACTTCAAGGAGTGGCATATAGTTTTTGATATTAAAACAACAAAAACTTTTCCAAATGAAGCCTATGGTTGGTTGGTTATTTATTTATTTATTGGCTGGCTGGCCGGCCTTGCCTGTATACCTGTGAGTCAATTTTGACTCCTTGGGATTGTCTGGACAAGTCTCTGCATTTTTCCTGACATTTTCAGAAGTGGTTTGCCATTGTTTTCTCTCTAACATTGAGAGACAGTCGCTATCCCAAATTCATCCAACTGGCTTAAGGATGGACTAGAAAACATAGTCTCCTGATTTCTAGCCTGGTTGTTTAACTATTACATCAAAGTAGCTCTTACTAATTTATTTATTACTGATACTTATATGCCACCCAATTCCCCAACAGCTCTAAACAACTTATAAATTATATAAAAATAAAATAAAAAGAACAAGAAAAAGATGCAAACACATAGCAATTAATTTTCCTTAATATGTTATATATGCCAAAATGTATTAACTATAACTTGGTGACTAAGCCATTTGCTGACTAAGCTGGATCAAATATACCATTAAGACATAATCAAATAAATCATATTAAATCTTAGTACAATGTTTAAATTCAGTCTTAAAGTAGCCATCACCTGAAGTTATTTTTGTAGTACAGCTAAAATTGGGGAATTCAAAGAGTGCAGAGTAATTGTGGATATAGATAAGAAGATGGAATTTACGTAGTTGGAGAATGAAAAGAGTGTAGAGAAATATTGAGAACCATAAGTGACCTTAGCAGAGAAGAGAAATAGAAAGATTAATTTTGTTGAACATTAACTATTCAACATTACCAGGTGTGAAATTCCACTGGTTGAATTTCTGAATGTTAGTGGTAAATAATAAAATCAGGGAGTCATGTTAGGAGGCAATAATTGCATTAAAGGATATAAAAAGTTAAAGGTTAACTCCCTTGGCTTAAACTCAATTCCAGGAGACTATGTGGATAATAAAATGGATTAGTTTTGTCAAAGGTTTTTTGGGGGGGATATTTTTCTAATTTCCTAGTGTATTTTTATGGCACTTGGATTTCCTTCAGTCTCCCATTAAGCAGATGAACTCTTATTTGTTAAAAGATCAATTAAGATTATTGTTCTTCCAATAGTGAGAACAATTAACCAGTGGAATGGCTTGCCTTCAAAAGTTGTGAGTAATCCACCACTGGAGGCCTTTAAGAAGAGACTGGACTGCCATGTGTCAGGAATGGTATAGGCCGGGTATTGAAGGCAAACCTTTTAGGCACCGAGTGCCCAAACTACACATGCACACATGCCCAAAGTGCAAGATGTATGTGCGCGCATGCATGAAAACATGCAAAAATGCACACACATGCACAAATGCATGGAAGCACATGCACAGATATGTGAACATGCATGCACATGTGCAAACATACATGCACAGAGATGCTAACATGTGCAGGAGAGACCCTGGTGCAATGGCACACATGCCCACACAGAGGGCTCTGCATGCCACCTGTGGCATGCATGCCATAGGTTCGCCATCATGGGTATAGAATCTCCTGCTTGAGTAGGGGGTTGGACTGGATGACCACCAAGGTCTCTTCCAATTCTGTTATTTTCTTAATTTCTGCCAATTGCTTAGTTATTTTAAGTGTTAACCAGGGTCACTACCGTGGGAAGATATATTAGCTGTAAGAACTAATGCTAGTGAACCCCTATTTTGAAGTGGGGGGAGCAAGAGTGTCTGTTATTCACAAAAGTCCACTATGTATAAAAATAGAATAGTGTAACTTAATGTAATTTTTGGAATGACACAAATGATTTT
>JAEANM010015624.1:0-13561 GCA_017656035.1 Myanophis thanlyinensis
AATAAATGTATGTGTGTGTATTTATACACACATTCATATTCTTTGGAAAGCAGGCATCAGAATTTCATTTTTTAATGCGTATCAGTGTGTTCACAGAAAAAATGACAAGCAAGGTTATCATTTCATTTCATTCTTATTCTGCGCAGGGATACAGTATTATGGCTGGTTCTTGCAGACCATGGCAGCATGTTCAAGGTCATGTGATCAAAATTTGAATGCAAATCTGTGACCTTCCCAGCTGGCTTCTGACAAGTAAAGTTAATGGGGGAAGCTGGATTCACTTAACAACCATGGCAAAAAAACAGTAGGTAACATGGGGCACAACTCACTTAACCACGTTTTGGTTGCAATTGTGATCACAAGTTGAGCACTACCTGTACATATTTTTGCATCATTTTTCCCCTCCAGGTTTTCTACAAAGCAAAGAAGAATCAATCAGATTTTTTATTTATTACTTGGGGGCAAAGAAGAGGGTGTTATTGGGGCAATTCCAGCAACCTCATTTTTCTTCACTGCAGTGTCCTGAAAATACAGTAAAACTTTGTCTATTTGTCAGTCTCCCTGTAATTCTCTGATTCAATCACTTTCCCCTCACTACCTGCTGGTTGCCCAGCCACAGCAAGAGGCTCTTTCCCCCATCTCTGGGACTCTTCCTGAATGTGTTTCCTTATTTCATCTTATTTTAATTTGGGAGATGCTGAAATGGGAGAAGAGGCAGATCTCCCCACCATCCCTCTTTGTCCCGGGGTAGTATATTACCGAATGTTTTCCCTGCTGCTTTCTAATCCACCAAAGGGGAAGAAGAGCTGCAACTCAAAAGGGGAAAAAACAATTCCTTTGTTACTCTATAGTGATTAGTGTACAAACAAATCAGGACAATATGTTTTGGTAGGGACCTGGAATAGCTGCAACAGAGCCAAGATAGGAATTGATAATGCAACAATTCTTGCCTCAGGGGTCGGGGCTCTTGCCCCTACTGTTCAACATCGATGTAAAACCGCTGGGTGAGATCATCTGTGGCTTTGGAGTGGATTTCCATCAGTACACTGATGATACTCAGCTGTACATCTCCACCCCAGGCCACCCCAACGAAGCCATCAAAGTGATGAACTGGTGCCTGGAGGGCGTGCTGAGTTGGATGGGTCGAAACAGGCTCCAGCTCAACCCAGCCAAAACTGAGTGGCTGTGGTTTCCGGCGCCCAGATACAGCCAGCTTGTTCCATCGCTGGCCATGGGGGGAGAAATTTTGACCCCCACGGAAGGGGCTCGCAATCTGGGGGTCCTCCTGGATGTACAGCTGTCATTAGAAGATCAGATCGCAGCCGTCTCCAGGAAAGCATTTTATCAGGTCCGAAAGATCTTCCAGTTGTGGCCATTTCTGGATCGGGGCACTCTTCGCACAGTCACTTCTGCCCTCATTATCTCCCGCCTTGACTATGGCAATGCTCTCTACATGGGGCTCCCCTTGAAGAGCATCCGGAGGCTGCAGTTAGTGCAGAATGCAGCCACGCGGGTGATTTTCGGGGCTCCTCGGAGCTCCCATATTGTACCTCTCCTGTGTGAGCTGCACTGGCTCCCTGTGGCCCTGTGTTGGTTCTTACCTTCAAAGCGCTCCATGACTTGGGACCAGGGTACTTACAGGACCGCCTGTTGCCACCATCAGCCTCCCACCGGCCAGTACGTTCCCAAGGGCGGGCCTCCTTGGGGTCCATTGCCTGGACGTTGGTTGTCTGGCAGCCCTGAGGGTGCGAGCCTTCTCTGTGGGGGCATCCTCCCTTTGGAACGAACTGTCCCCGGAGATCCAGACCATTACAGATCTGCGGACCTTCCGGTGCGCATTAAAGACCCATTTGTTCCAACAGGCCGGTCTGGCCGAACATTTTTGGGGGGGGTTGATTGGACTTTTAAAAATTTTTAAATTTTATATAACTTTAAATTGTTAATCTTTTAATTTATATTTCAAATTTATTTCTGTATTTTAAGTCTTTTTCAGTTCACTGTACACCGCCCCTAGTCCCTCCCGTGCTATTGCAGCCATTAGCCAGTTCCAGGAGACTCTCAATTGGATCCTTAGCAGCCTTCGTGGCAGGGAGGCACCTAGGCAGGTCCATTAACATGCGCGCGCGCGCGCGCGCATCCCACTCTTCCCGCCCAGAAAGCGGCTAAAGTAACCGCGGAGTTGTCGGGAAGTTAGTTACTACACCCACAATTTCCCTCCTTGCCTACTCAAGTCCTGAATTTCCAACCAGGCCGGCCTGGAGGCGACTCGGTACTGACTCTGTCCCTCCTACGCGCTCTTAACCGTCGGCGGGATGCGGGCCCCGGGAGTTCCGCCACCCCTGCGGCGCTTCTCCTGCCTCCAAGCCCTCCTTCTCTCGCGCTCTGCTCCAGGCATGAACCCTTTATTGTGTCTGCCGCGCTCACTCCTCCCCGCCTGGCGGGGCCTCCCCTCGACCAACAGTCAGCGGATGACCTGGTTTTGCGTCCCTCGAGAGGCTCTGCTTGGACTGCGCCGCGGGGACAGCCTAATTGTCGGCCAGTCTTCCGCCTCGCCGCTCCAAGAACGGGAGCCTGACGGTTGCTCCTTCCATAACTTCTTCCCAGGATAGTAATTTCTTCCCCTCCTCCTCTCCCCCGCCCCGTTTCTAGGTAGGGAGGAAGAGAGGCGTGCTCGCTTCCATCCATGCAACCTTAAGGGGCTCCGGCTGCACACTTTTGTTCTCCCCTCAAAACGACCCTCAAGTGGCTGCAGATGAGAAAGTTGCTCCCCCCCATCCCCGTCTGTCCTCAACCCGGTGCCCTCTGGGGAATATTAATTCGCAGGACCTCCGGCATTATTCTTAAAAGAGGAGATCCCGCTGCATCTCGCAGAGCTCGGAGTTTTCCCCTTTCCCCCTCCTCCTTCGTTCTTAAATTTAATCACGATTTAAACAAGTAGGTTACATTTGTAAATGCTCCCAACCGTCCTAAACCAACCCCACGGGTTACGCTCATACAGGCCCGCGCCAAAGTTTGCTCGGCCGGCTGCGCGGTATATTTGCACGTACATTCGCCTCCGTTCGTGAAAAAGAACCGCTTCGCTCCCGGAATTAGGAACAGCCCTCGCGGGGCTCATTGAGCGCCCCCGCTTTCCCCTCTGCGGACGCCTTAACTCCCCCTTTGTTAACCTCAAGAAAGTTTCTTCCCTCAGGATTCCCGCTCCCAGCCTTCCAGGCCAACCGGTGCCGCCGTCCCTCCTCTCTAAGGCTTCCCTGTGTCTGGGCGCGCCCCAGTCCCCCTGAGGGCAGCCCTCTCTTCCCAGCGGGAAAACACCGGAGCGCCCGGCTGCCTCGGCACTTGCCCGCTCGGGTCCAGCGCTGCCCAGCAGAGAGAGAGAGAGAGAGAGAGAGCCCTCCTTTTACGCGGATCCACCTCCGGCCTCTTCCGCGTCTTGCCCGCCCTGTCCCTCCTGAGCCTTTCGGCGGGGAGATCCCTCTCCCGCTCTCCGGGCCGGCTCTTCCGTGGGGCGTCCGCCCCTTTCGCTTTCCGAGCCCTCCCTTCATCTCGTCCCGCCGCCGACCCTCATCGCTTTAATGCTGGTGGGCCGGGGAGGGAAGGCGGGGGACGTCAGTGCCGAGTGGGCTGGTCCAGGGCAAGGCAGGGCAGGGCAGGGCAGAGCGAGGCAGCCTCGCTTTACACGGCGCCTTCCCTCCCGCGGGAAGCTGCAGCCGCCCTTCTGGACTAGCCGCGCCGAGGCCTGGCGGAGAGGAGGCTGGGACCGAGCTGACCCGAAGGGCTCAGCGGAGGCGCGCTTTCTTCCCGGCTCTGGGAATTGACTGGCCGAGAGAGAGAGAGAGAGGGAAGCTGCGGCCGTGGACGGAGGGTAAGTCGGGAAGGGGGAGTCACAGCTCTGCGGCCGTTTCCATTCATTGCATCGGAGGGGAATTGGTGAACGAGGAGGAGCGGAGAATACGGGCGGCTTTTGCTTGGTCAACTTTCCTCCGGGTAATTTCAACTTGGGGGAGGAGGTGCGGGGTGGGATCGATTCCGCTTCGCTTGGGTGACTTGCAAACGGGTACCAGATAACCTCTGAGCGAGCGTGCAGGTTGCTCCCTCTTCTTTCAGAGAGTTTGCCCATTGATTTAAATGGCATTGGGTTTCTAAGGAAATCCCGGGTAGGAGTGCAAGTCTGAGAAGTTCTGTTTTGAGATGGACCCAAATCCCAGCCTTCCGGGTGTTTAGGTAACCGAGTGGGAAGAAGAGAGGGAAAAGGCAATGAAATTATGCTGTCTTCTCCGGCTGATTACGTACCGGAGCAGTTGGAGAGAAAAGCTGGGATCCTGCTAAGGGATTTGGCCGTTGGTGA
Organism: Myanophis thanlyinensis; assembly: GCA_017656035.1. Lineage (NCBI taxonomy): Eukaryota > Metazoa > Chordata > Lepidosauria > Squamata > Homalopsidae > Myanophis > Myanophis thanlyinensis. The sequence continues at coordinate 4,346 of JAEANM010015624.1, forward strand.
TCACAGGACTTCTGTCTAACCCACAGGGAATACGCATCATAAACCCACACGCAGTCTCTGCAACCCACACCGACTTTTTTTCCTCTTTTCCATTTTCCGCCTCTGCGGAACAAACCTCTGAGCCCCAAACTTAGCAGCTGTAACCGATCTGGCTTTCTAAGGCGCTGGAACTGCGCCGCCTTGTACCATCCCGGCTCTTCTCCCAGGCGGCGCGTTTGCTCTTGCAGAAGCCGTTTCCCTCCCATCTGGCTGAACCCAAAGTGAGCAGGCTGATAAATCTGCCAGTCCTTTTATTGCTCGGCCTCCTGCTGTGGTTTTTCCAGCACGGAAAGGAAGCGGGGCTGCTTGCATTGTTCGTGCACGGGACCCCCGGCTGCTTGGGTGACTGGCTTGGGAAGGGGGCGTTTGTTTGTCTTGAGTGTTTTTTGCACATGCGTTCTTGGGGAGTAAAGTAAAGCATTCTCGGAACTCTTCCTTCGTGCCTCTTTTGTGTGTCAGGCAACTGTAACATTCTTGTTCCTTTTGCACGCATAAATTATAAAGGGGGAAGGGGAGTTACCAGACGCCTTGCTTCCAAACCTTCCCAACTGCTTTTGTTTTTTTCCTTTTGGACTGGCTGCAATGCCCTGAAGGGGAAAACCGCAGGTCCAGGGGTTGTTCCATTGATTTGGCAGGAAAGAGGCTCTCCAGCCGCCTCCATGTAAACTTTGGGATTTTCTTCTTTCTTATTCCTTCCCCTCCTCCACCTTCTGTTTTCTATTTGGTAGTGTTCTTTTCCCCCCCCCCCCCTCGTTTTGAGAAAGTGGGAGACCTACTTTGACAACAGGATAATAAACACTATAATTATTACAGGAAAAACCTTGGCTTATAGAATAGGTTTGGGGATGCTGTGTTGCACATGAGGCCAAATAAGGAATTGTAGAACAAGAGAAAGGGTTTTGTAACTGCAGTGTTTTGTTTTAGGCTGTTTGTGTGTAGTTTGATTTGGTGCAGATCTTGCTCGTGTCTTTACAGCTTCTTCAAGGACACTGAAGTGTCTTTGGATTGACAACTAGCCTTTAGAAAGCATGGAGTACTTGATATGAACTTAATTTCATCATTAACCTTTTTTTCCCTCTATGCAAAAGTAGCCATGAATAGACCAGGCCTGGCTGAAGCTGTAGTTTACAGTGTATTTGGTATTTCTATTACTTGTTAACTTTTATTACTTCGAGCAGTATAACTGTTCAAACCAACTTCTAATTCCTGACCTTGTTACAACTGTATTTTGTTTGCAGATGGAAGAGAGACAGCCTGCCTTGCATCCTTTCTTCTGCACTGTGTTACTGTTGTTTTCTAGACTTTTAATATATATCAAGTTGCCAGCTGTGTCAGGAAGGGAAATGGAGAAAGATAGCACAATTAACAGTTGTTGTTCAGTACAAATTTAGAAAGAGCAGTTATGACCCCTAGAAAAAAATGTATTTCCAAGTTGGAAAAATTGGACTGCTGCCAAGTAAAACAGTGGCATTAAGTGTTATCTGACACATTGGAAAAATGCTTTGCTTTTTATATCAATTTTCGAAATTGTTTATTATGTTATACTTGCATTTTTCTGAATGGTGGAATGTATTGCCCATTGCATACAATTTATTTTCTCAGAGAAGAGTACAAGAGATGTATATCTTAAGACTCTAAATGTATATTTACAAAAATTATTTGCCAAATTCCATATAAAATGTATTAAATGGAGAAGCATTATATATTCTTCTCTCTCACTCTCTTTCTCTGTCCCCTCCCTCCTTCCAACCAAATTGATCACTGCACTGGTCAAAATGTTAAAATTTTACAAGTTAAAAGAATCTCAAAATAGGATCTTTAAAGTTCCTTCTACACTCAGTGAAAAACACTTTTATTCCTGTAGTACAGGGGTGTCAAACTTGATTTCATTGAGGGCCACATCAGGATTGTGTTTGACCTCGGGAGGGGGGGCATGCCAGCTCAACATCACTCCTGTTGGGGCATCTGTGGTTGTCCGAGCGCTCTGCCAGCAAAAACGGGCTCCTGAGCTCCGGTTTTGGCTGGGGTGGCCTCCTGGAATCCTCTGCCAGCAAAAATGGAGCTTGCAAGAGCTGCCCGTGGCCCTCCCACTGTGGGCCAGTCCTTCATTGTTTCCCTGTGGGCCAGATCTAAGCACCCCATGAGCCGGATTCGGCCCTTGGGCTTTGAATTTGACATCCCTGCTGTACTATGTACAAACAAATGTATTGTACAATCGTTTTAAATGATATGAGCATTCCAGAATTGCACCAGACCAGACTTTTTATCTTCTGGATGACCATGAAGATCTCTTTTTCCCGTAAGCTTTGGGCTAGGATGAGGGTTAAGCATGGAGGATAGTCTGGTGGCTGGGACGGGAGACTGTTTTTGTTTTTGTCTTTGTTTTTATGGAAAGTTGCTAATAATCATATGAGATAGACAGCCATCTAAGTTCTGTACATAAATAAATACACATAGCACATTGACATGGTCACATTTGGGATGGAAACTTTCATCGTTAAGTAGTGTGGTTACTATATGAGTTGTGCGTTACGGGGTTTTTTTTCCCCATCATTATTAAACAAATCACATGGTTAAGCAAATACGGATTCTCCTATTGACTTTGATTGACAAGGCCACAAATAGTGATCACGTTTGCCCTGGATGCTGCAGTGTCATAATTACATATACGTGACACTGTGATATTTGTAAGCACGGGGACCAGTCATAAGTCGCTTTTTGAGATCTGTTAACAAGGGTAAACGATGCTTTGAAGGTCACTAAGTAAATGTAAGTTGAGGATTTCCTGTGTGTCATGAGTCACCTTTGTTTTCATCCACAAACCTCTTCTTCAGGTCCATTTCGTTGGAGAGTGTAGTGACATTTGTAGAATATGCCCCAGTGCAACTGTCAAAAGAACCATGGCTCACCTGATTTTATTGACAACACTTTGATGGGTTTTTATCAAAAGTTTATTCAGATCTCTTTTCAGCTGCTCAGGTCTAAATCAAAAACTGTCATAATGCAAAAGTTATGATATTCCAGTTAGTATTATTTGTCTCTGCGTGAGCTTTCCAGTAACTTTGAAATTTCCTTTATGTTCTGCTGTGGTAATATTCCATTTTATGCAATGAGTAAAAGTGTTCCGGGTTGTATTTTGTTAGGTAGGTCATGAAATAAAAGAATTGCCTATTAGTCACTAGCATATTATTGGTACAATAATAACTAACTGATATTGTCAGAATTGAAGCACACTTAGCCTGGTCAAAACTTAGATGAGATATTGCTTAAAATTTTGAGGTTAGCTTGCCAGAAAGAGATCCTGGAAGTGTAATGATTTTCACCATAACATATGTAAACTCAGTGTTTGGAAATTAGTCTAAAGAGACTATCATCTAAAGCAGGCGTGTCTAAGCCATGGCCCACAGGCTGCATATGGGCTTGAACAACTAGTAATGTGGCCTCACAAGATCTTAAACTTTTAACATTATTATGTGATTTTATATTTTCTTATTATTTAGCACATGATGAGAATATGACAGAAGTGAAATAAACATATATACCCAGTCCATGTAATTATAAGTAAAGCTTCTAGGCAGTTTGGAAGCAGTGTCATAACTGAATGTCCACTTCAGGTATCTAGGTGACCATCTCTGGAATTGCTTCATGCAGATCTTCTAGGGAAGAAGTAAACATACATCTTGGGCAATTTTGCACAAAATGTTTAATAGTTTGCATATTAGCACTATAATCACAACAAGAAGAATCTTTCCATCCCCAGTGATACAAGGCAGAGGCACTTCTTCCAGTATCACACCTAGTTGTGTGCAATTTCAACCAGACAAAGCAAGGCAGGTCAAAAGCAGGTGGCTTGGTAGAGGATTTTATATTATAAAATTAAATTATAAGCTAAGATAACTTGTCTACTTTAAATTAGGTATATAGATGTTTAAAAATACATTTATCCAACCATTACTTACCACTGTGCCCATTTATAAATCAGTGAAAATGATTTCATTTAATCTTTAAAGGACAGATGTGGATGACTCATTACTAATCAGTCAAGACTGTTCGCTTGATACTTTAATATGGATGTGTGAAATTTACTTTTAGGAAAACCAAGCATTTTCTGTTTATGGAAAGAGTGCTAAAGTACTTGTTTTTATGATATCTCATGGATTTGAATAGGAGCTGCATGTACAGTAAGTGGGAAATATACTGTGGACACCTTATGTATTTCTTTTGTTATTCTACATGTGAATCATCAAAAGTATACCATATCCACAGATGGAGCATGGTGGTGACATCATTATGCTTTAGGGGTGCTTTTTGAACTGAGGCTTTAATCAAGATGGAGGGAATTATTAACACGTCCATATATCATGTCAATTTTGACCTTCAGACCTCTGCCAAAATGAAGATGAACTTTGATCTTTCACCTTTTAACACAACAGCGACATCAAAGCATAATTCCAAATCAACAAAATAATGGCTTCATGAGAAGAAGATCAAAGTTTTAGAATGGCCCAGCTACAGCCTGGACCTGAATACAGTTGAAAATCTGTGGGCTGATCTGAAGAGGGTTGTGTACAGAAGACACCCTCACAGTCTGACAGATTTGGAGAGTTTTTGCAAGGAAGAGAGTAAAGATTCTCAAGGGAAAAAGTGATGTGCTGATAGGTTCCTGCCCCAAAAGACTGAATGCTGTCATAAAATAAAAGGTGCTTCAACAAAGTTCTAGTTTTAAGTTGCATACTTATGTAACCATGTAAGTTTTTTTATGTTTTGCTTTCCCCCTGGAAAATTTCAGTGTTTTTCAATTGAATTGAACAGTATGTATCTTATATTAAAGGTGGAAACAGTTCTGAAATGATTTATATTGGTCTGATTTCTTTTACATGTCAAAAACCTGGCATTTTAACAGGGGTGTTAGACATTTTATATCCACGGTGTATTTTTAATGTTCGTGTTATTGTCTTTATATATTGCTGCTTTCCTTTTTTTTAATCTTGCCCCATTTTAATCCCATAGGGCTGGTAACATCTGACAAGTTGCAAATTCTCCTTTATTCTTTGCAAATTCTCCTTTATTCTTTGAAGACCTACAATGACTTAATGTGGTTGGAATTGGTTTGTCTTTAGCCAGCCTATAAATTTAAATCTGGACAGTCCTGGTCAACCAACTCAATAAAGACATGTTTTGTGTCATATCTAATATAAAGATTAGAATATAAAGAATATATAGCTGAACCCAAGATGAAAAATAGAGCTGAGAAGTCATAGAAACTAGAAGCTAGAAAATATATATAATTGTTACCTGGAACTTCTTTCCACATTTGGAACATAAAGCAAGACTAGAGTGCAAAGGGGAGGTCTGGAATAAAGCTGCAAAAAAGTAGGTGCAGTTACATAGGCAGTTGGCCAACGTGACTTTGAAAGCATTTTTAGGAACTCTTTTAACAATTATTGCTTAGAAAAGAATCATGACATCTGGATATACTTTCAAAGCTTTGATCTGTATGGTTGGCTATTTTAAAATGTTCTGTGCTACACTTTCCATGTTAAGTTCTGTGTCTCTTGAAATGCTTTCTGAGACTAAAAGCAGCCTGAAGCAGTTTTGAGAATAAAACAAATGAGATGAGACTGGACTATAATTGCTAAATATATTAACTATATATATTAGTTATACTGTGATATAAATGTCAGAATCTTACAATATAATATATACATGTAAACTCAATATTAAGACCTACTGATAGATAAATAGATAAACAGGTGATATACACACACATTAAATGTTACGGGACTTATTTCTGAGTAAACAAGCACAGAGTTGTAATATTCGTATATAATATTTCTAAATGTTATGAGTCTAGGGCTTACAAATTCATTCATTCTTACCTGGAATTGGATTTAATATATGGGGATTCACTGGAAAAGATATGAACAATCAGGAAGTGAGTCTTTTGAATACCCAACTGCATACGAATTAGGGTTTTTTCAGTCATTGTATAATGCCTGAAAAGTAACACAGAACTTTGTGCTGGTGTTTGCATTCTGTCCCACAGTACTGTAATACAAATTAACTCTGGAAAAACAAAGCCTTTACTGAGTGAGATACCACCCTTCCTTAACCTGCTGCTTTTACCCATATTGGCTAGGAATTATGGAAGTTAATCCAAGACATCTGGAAGGCACCATAATAGCAGAAGATTGTTACAGAATATTTTATTTGGAAGAGAATGTCTGAATATTTAATAAGGTTTTTTTTTCATCTTAAGGCAAAATGTGTTAACTCTATGTGAATTGAAGCAATCTGATAAAATGCAAATTACCCAGAATAAAAATTATAGTTCTTGTGCCTCCTTTATAAAGAGCTTGTGATCTACATACAGATATTCTAATTTACTAAACAAAAGCCTTCAGTTCATTTTCTCTGTAACTTAAGTTCCAGTTTGTTGGTGTCTGCTGAAAATTATAATTTTCTTTTTTACCATCTTATAACATCCAAATTAGATCATACAAGTTGTTTTGTTTAAAGACTTAGACCTACAGTAATAGGTATTCTGATCTGACTGTATCTTCTGTTTGCTCCTTTATTATTATTGGTTGCTGAAAAACATTCTGATTGCTCTTCCATTATGGAGAGTGTGGTGGATTTGGGCTACAGAAGAGAGTGGGGGTGGGGAAATACTTTAGTTTTGTGAACTTTTTTGAAAACACTGCAATTTAAAAAGAGAAATACAAAGAAAACCATCTACAGAAACAAATGTAAAGAAAGCATATGCTGTAAGATAGTAAACTTCACAAGGAACAAAGTGATAAGAAGAAAGGAGTAGCATGTGAACCTAAGAAGGACAGTTCTGAAGGGCTCAGATGCTTATATGCCACTGCAAAGTATGGAGAACAATCAGAACTTGGTATCCTAGTACTGGAAATATATATTTTGTTCAGGAAAAATACATCCATAAAGGAGGTTTTGTGTTGCCCTATATGTAAACAATGATTATAACTCCATAGAGATTGGCACTTGCAAATGTAAAAACCTTGCCAAAAACATCTAGGACAGTAGTGGCGAACCTTTTACTTACCGAGTGCCGAAAAGTATGTGATTTGCATGTGCAATCCACATTTGCATGCAGTGTGCACATGCAATGCACACGCGCTGCATGCAGGCAGTCACACACGAGCAATCGCATGTGCATGCACAGGAGAGCTCCGAAGACCAGCTGGATTTCCTGCTGCAATCATGCACATTCACAGCAGAGGCCCAAAGACCAGTTTGGTCTGTGCAATCGCGCATGTGTGCATGTGCAATCGCACATGCATGCTCAGCTGGAGGTAAGTTGGCCAACAGCTGTGGCCAGCAAGATGGCTCCACATGCCACCTGTGGCACCTGGAACCACAGGTTCGCCATCACAGATCTAGGGCATATTAAGGAACAAGAAACAATAATGACAAGCAGAAGATACAGGTAAAATCTTTACATATCAGAAGTCTTCTATAATTCTTGATACTGTTATAAATGTCAAATGTTAGATCTACAGTAGTCTCTGGTATCTAAAAGAACATACGGATCCTTAATAGCAATAACTGTTCTAACATGTTGATAGTTTGTGGATTTCAGGCAAAGTAGAGCTGAAATAGTACATGTTTAGATCATAATGTTGCAACTTCTGAATTGTGTCATTAGAAGAAAGTCAATTAAAACCATGCCTTACTAACATTCTCTGAGGTGCCCAGAATACATGAAGCAACATGCTCAGTTGTATTAATCACATTTTAAGATCAGAAGAAAATAGTTTGACTTTAAAAACAACTGATTTTCAAGAGCATAACAGTTATGGTCATAAAGGTCAAGTAAATTATCAATTTCCTCTACTTCCTTGAACTTTTTAAAAGATAAAATAATGAAGAAATATGCGAAAAATATTTAGAAAGATGCATCTGGGTGCATCTACAAGAAAACATTGTCTGGAAAGCAGCAAAAAGTAAAGAAGAGTAATTGTATTAAAAAGTATCTTGGGTATAGTTGGAATTAAAAAAAGTTTAGGGAAAGTTACAGGCATCAGAAATTATTGTGAATAACACACAAAGATTTTTTTAATGCACTGAAAGATAACGACATAGATAAAATTTATACACACCAGTACTCTGTGGTATGGAAAGTGAAACAGAACATTCAAACATCTTTGTACGTTTTCAATGACAACATACTCGATCAAGTATCCAATATTTTAAATATTCAGTTATTTGGCACAAGTTCCTTATATGATTTCCTGAAGATGGCAGTAGATCCCTTAAATTATAAGTTTTTAATATTTCAGTTGAAAGCAGAATTTTAATTTAAAATATAATTACCGGTAATGCATGGTTCCCTGAAATTCCTACTGTGTCCTTAAACGATTACAATAACTTTAGTTAATTTGAACCCAGAACCTCTCCCCTCGTATATCATTGAAGATTAACCTGAAGATTTTATGTTTAACTTGAAGATTTTATTTGAATCTGGTATAACTTGATAATTTTAATTTTGCTAAAAGATTCTAGAGTGCTATCCAAAACTCTAGAATGAGATGGTTCTACAGTGTGGGGGCCATCAAATCAAAGCTCTGCCTTTGGACCCCAGCTCCTCTCCCTCATGTAACAGTTGCTGAGAAAATTAATGGGTGTACTTATTAAATCAATAAGAGTGAAAATAGCTTGAAGATTTTACTTTTATCTGGTATAACTTGATGATTTTAATTTTATTTAATAAAGTTCAGTTTTATTGTTTTACCACTGTATATTCAAGCTCAATTTGAAGATTTCACCTTTAACCTGATACAGATAATATATAAGCTATTTTAAAACTGCCCAGAAGAAATGTGGAATAAATGAAACAACACGAATAATAATATTTCTACAATTATTTCTGTAATGTAGAAAGGGTGTTTGCCCTTAATAATTGCCTGCAAATATTCTTGACAAATGAAAATGTCATTTTTAGAGGTTCAAGGAGATCAAAACAGCCACTTTATACTAGGGTGACCATATTTGATAGTCAAAAAAGAGGACGGGGGGGCGTCGTCAGGAGGGGTGTTGGTGGGGGGGCGTCGTCGGCGTCAGGGGGGCGGCGTCAGGGGGGGCTGGCTTCCCTTCGCCAGAAATCGACCGCAAATCCAGACTCGGCTGAGAAGCAAGAAGCTTGTTCCGACG
>JAEANM010015625.1:0-13560 GCA_017656035.1 Myanophis thanlyinensis
TTGCTTTCACTTTCTTTGCATTCATTCATATCCCAGTAAAAGCTACCTGATTTCAACAACAATGGATTCAGGGTTTTAATTTCTTGGGGTTTGATTGAGGCAGAGCTGACATTTGCATTAACAGAGGCATACAATCAAAATTAAGTAAAATACTAATACCACTCTATAAACCTTAGTAAGACCACACCTAGAGTACTGCATCCAGTTTTGATCACCACACTATAAAAAAGATGTTCAGACACTAGAAAGAGTGCAGAGAAGATCAACCAGGATGATTAGTGGACTGGAGGTTAAAATACACGCTGAATGGTTGCAGGAACTGGGCATAGCTAGTCTACTGAAAAGGAGGATCAGGGGAGACATGATAACAGTGTTCCAATATTTGAGGGGTTGCCACAGAGAGGAAAGATCAAGCTATTTTCCAAAGTACCTGTAGGCCAGACAAGGCATAATTGGATGAAAATTGAATAAGGAGAGATTCAACCTGGAAATAAGGAGAAAGTTTTTGACAGTGAGAGCAATAAACCAATGGAACAGCTTCCTTTAGAAGTTGTGGGAGCTTCATCACTGGAAGCTTTCAAGAAGAGTCTGGACTGCCATCTGTGAAAAATGGTGTAGGGTCTGCTTGGGTGGGGTGTTGGACTAGCTGACTTACAGGATCCCTTCCAACTCTGTTAATCCGTATAAAATGGAATTCAGTGGCTGGAAAAGTAAGATTTTACACTTAGGTAAGACCCAAATGCACAGATATAGAATAGATAGTACTTGGTTCAACAGCTGTAACTGTGAGAGGGATCTAGGTGTCTTAGTGGACAAACACTTAAGTATGAACCAGCACTGTACTACAACTGCCAAAAAACAGCCAATGCTGTCCTAGGCTGCCTCAATAGATGGATCAAGGTTTCAAGATTATATGAATTGTACCACTTTATACTTCAAGTGCTAAGATCATATGTGGCATCCAGTTTTAGTCACAATACAAAAAAGATGTTGAGATTCTTGAAAGAGTGTAGAGAACAACAACAAAGACAATTAGGAGCCTGGAAGATAAATATATAATGAATGGTTGAAGGAATTGGGTATGTCTAGTCTAATGAAGAGAAGAACTAGGGGTGACTTGATAGCAGTTTTCCAATGTTTGAAGAGCTGCCAAGAGAAGAGACTATTCTTCTATTCTTCAAAGCATTTGAGGTAAGGACTGGAAATAACAGGTGGAAGATTATTAAAGAAAGTTGCAACCTAAACTAAGGAATAATTTCCTGACAGTGAGAATAATTAATTAATGGAATCGTTTGCCACCAGAAGTTGTGGGTGCTCCTTTATTAAAAGTTTTTAACATTTTTTGTTTGGAATGGTATAGGGTCTCCTCTTGAGCAGGGTGTTGGACCCTTCCAACTCTGTTAAAGTTTCCCCTTGATTATAGTCCTCCCCTTATTGTTTAAGCTTCAGAAGTGTGAAGAAGTGAAAATAATGAAAAATAAAGTGGGGGAAATAAAAAGGAGGAAGAGAAAAATGTGGGCTAAAGGAAAAAAGAAGAAAAAAGCATTAGCTTTCAACTCTTCAGCACAACAAAGGCAATAAAATTACAACCTCAACTTTTTGGTTTTGCATACTTAATATATACTAGCCATTTTTATAGCAACAAATAAATCTAATCAGCAAATCCTAAAATCAGAATTTCATTTTTTCCTGTCTAGAGCAAAAAAGAAAATTTTAGAATTTCAAATAGCCCAGGAGACATGTAACCTAGAACAGGCATGTCAAACTCAGAGTCCTCCGAGGGCCATATTGTCACATTTGAGTTATGATGAGGGCCGCACTCTCTTCAGCTGGGCTGCAGTGGCTGGGCTCGCCCTTGGTAGCTTGGAGGGTGATCCATCTTGCTCTTGGGACAGCAGCGGCGGCGTGGGTCAGGTTACAAGCACCGGCCTTGCCCGACTGGCTCCTCTGACCAGGATAAGGAGGAGTTGCTGTCACTCAAGGAGACAGACATTTCTCTTACAACTTGCCCAGAGAGCCTTGGAAGCTTTTTTGCTTATTTGTTACATGTCTAGACTGCCTTTTCAACAGTGAACTCAGGACAGCATGTAGGGTTCTCGTTCCTGTTTAATCACTTACTTAATTTTATTTATTGATTTAAAATATTTTACCGTCTTTCTGCTCAAGAAGTATCCAAGGTGGCGTGTAAAACATTGTTTGTGCGGGCCGCAGGTGCACTTGTAATGGGCCGCGCATGTTTGACATGCCTGGCCTAGAACATAATAACTATTCTCAAAGCAAAGGAAAAAAATGAAGCACTTAGTATAATCTAGTAGACATAACAGTGGGACATCCTAGCAAATGATGTGACAGACTATCTGAAAAATAAGCTTACAAACTTACATTGTATTATTGTGTGTTTCTTATCTATTTCTTTTCTGAAAGAGATATGATTCCTCTTCTGCAATGGACAATCACTTACCACAATTCCAAATTGCTCAGATTCAGCTAATTCATTATATTCTTCTTTCAGTCCTGCGATCATCTTCAATTTGTCTGGTTCAGGTATTAACTTAATCAGATTCTGAGAAAGAAGTTAAAAGGATGCAGTTGCTTCGAATAGTTTCTAATAAATATAATATTGACCTAGAAAAAACTAGTCTAAGGATGGGTCTTTCAAACCATGGAACCCTTTTGACATAATTTGATATGTCTCTAAATAGCAAATATTCAAATACAAGGGATCCAATGACATCATAAAATCTTATTATTATTATATACCCAAACCTGAATAATTTATGAATTATCAACCAGAAGCCTTGGGGCTACCTGTTCTTGACAGTCTCTCTCTGTTCTTACAATCCCGGATAGGAAAATAAATGCTTTTTAATTGCCAGAACTACTGAAGATTAAGCTCAATTTAATGGATAGTGGCTATGCAGGCTTACACTCTAGAGAAAAAATATAATCACACACTTTAGTCTTTCTCACCTGCACCATGGATTCAGTCAACACAGCTTCATTCACTTCCAAGATGGCATTCTTGATTTCCTCATAAGGCAAGCGAAAGGAGCCCAAAAAAATCGCTGCCACATTTAAAGAGAAGCACAATTAACCACATTTTTGGCATATCCAAATATTAAAATCAGAGAAATTTATCTTTCCTGACTTTTCCTTTCTTAATTCAAATAAACATTCAAATAATTTCTGAAAGTTTTCACATGTATCAAAGGCAAACCTTCCCACCAGAATTACAGAATAACAGTGGAGGGGACCTTGGAGATCTTCTTGGAGATCTTCTAATCCAACCTCTGTTTGAGCATGAGAATGTATATCAATCCAGACAACTACCGACTTTCTTCCAAAACACGCCCCACCTAGATAAGAAGTCCTATCAAATTTTTCAGCGCATGCAATAAAATTAAACCTCACCTACAAAATTAGCCCCAATTAAGACCCGATCCACCCAGGTTGCAGGGGGTGGGGCGAGGCACACAGGTAAAAATTAAGCTAGGGTGGGGATGAGGGGGTGGACCTGCCCTACATATCAGGCCTCACACACCCCGACACCTGCCTCGCCTTCTTCTGTGTCCGCTTCTTCTGCAGGCACTTGCCGCCACTCGCACGCATCACCCCAGTCTCCATTTAGCCTTCAGATGCTTTCTTGAAAGTCTCTCTGTAGATGATAATAGAGATCTGGGGCGATGCATGCGGTGGCAGCAAGCAGCCGCAAAAGAAGACATGTGCGCATTGCCCTGCCCTCCATTTTATATTAAGATACCTTCCAGAAGGCATCTGCAGCTGTTACCGGCTGAAAAGGGCTTTGTGGAAGGCATCTACAGCGGATAACAGAGCTTTGGATTGCCCCGAAACTCTTATTATCAGCCGCAGAGAGACTTTCCATTTTGCCTTCAGATGCCTTCCTAGACAATCCAAGCAGGCAAGTTTTTCAACTGCAGCGGCCACCTCTTCGAGGTGTTGCACAATGACCCCTGTGAGGAGGGTGGTGGTCCCAGTCGGGTGGAGGACTGGTGCGGCCCATGCAGGATGGGTGGCCAGTGAGCACGTTGGGCGCAGCCAGCCAGGCCTCTCCTGGAGAAGCCATGGTCCTCATCTTGGGCCACGGTGAGCTGGCAGGGGCTCTGGGCTCTCGGGTCACCCAGCCCCAGGCCCTCCTCCCTCCGCCAAGAGCAGCCTCCTGGCCGGGGGAAAAAAGCACGCCCATTTGAAAAGAAATGTGCGATGAGGCTGCAAAAGAAGTTGAGCATTTAGCTGCGCTCCCTCCGCATATGGATGTGTTTTTCCCCCTGGCCAGGAGGCTGCTCTTGACTGGGGAAGGAGAATTTGGGGCTGGGGTGGCTGAAGCCCGGAGCCCCTGCCAGCTCACTATGGCTTTTTTCAAAGAATGAGCAATGTGGCTGCAAAAGAAGTTGGGCATTTAGTTGCGCTCTCTCCACCCTAGCCAAGAGCAGCCTCCCAGCCGGGGGGAAAAACACATCCATGTGCAGAGGGAATGCAGCTAAACGCCCAACTTTTTTTGCAGCTGCACTGCACGTTTCTTTTCAAACGGATGTGTTCTTTTCCATTGGCTGGGAGGCTGCTCTTGGCTGGGGGAGGAGAATCTGGGGCTGGAGCAGCCGAAAGCATGGAGCCCCCACCAGCTCACTGTGACCCAAGGTGAGGACCACAGCTCCTCCAGGAGAGCCTAGGCCGGCTGCACCCAGCACACTCACCGGCTACCTATCCTGCGTGGGCCGCGCCGGTCCTCCACCTGGCTGGGACCGCCACCGTCCTCCTCATGGGGGTCATTGTGCACCTTCTCGAAGAGGCAGCCGCTGCGGTCGAAGAACTCGCCGGCTTGGATCGTCTGGGAAGGCATCTGAAGGCAAAATTGAAATTCTCTCTGCGGCTGATAATAGAGTTTTGGGGCGATCCAAAGCCCTGTTATCCGATGTAGATGCCTTCCGCAAAGCCCTCTTCAGCTGATAACAGAGTTGCAGATGCCTTCTGGAAGACATCTGAATGCAGAACAGAGGCCACATGTCTTCTTCTGCGGCTGCTTACCACCACCCGCATGCATCTTTTTGGCTTCAAAAGAAGAAGCCCCATGGACAGGCAAGGTGTGTGGGGGAGGGGGAGAGGAAATTATGACACTCCTAAAAAAGAAGCCCTAGCCGGTTTTATGGGGGTCAAAAGAAAATAAGACCCGGGTGTATTTTGGAAGAAACATGGTAACTATCCAGTCTCTTCTTAAAAACCTCCAGTTAATGGAGCACTTACAACTTCTGGATGCAAGTCATTCCGCTAATTAATTGTTTTCACTGATAAGAAATTTCTCCTTAATCATATAAAATCATACTCACATAGGTTTTGTGCATTTTTTGAATCTAGCACTCTCAGCTCCTTGACTTTCTTCTTAGCTTGGTTCTTTTCCTCTCCACGCTCAGGTTGCTTTTTTGCTGTGAAGAATTAAAGATTTTAGCAACCCAGAACTATCTATACTTAACAATCTCTCAAAGAAATTCAGAGCATTCCTTAATCACTGAAAGGATTTTAAGAGGGATAAAAAATAAAAAATATGGTATGCCTGCTGTAATAGGTATGTCCAATATCAGGAGGTATTTTTCAAACTTCCCCTTACAAAACAAAACTACACTGTCATTATCCCACTTATTATTTCAAAGCAGTAACTGATCCATTTATGTGTTCATACATTAAGGACTACCTATGACCCTTTCACAAAGAGATACAAAAATATGGATAAGATTTAGATAAGAGATTTAAGCTTATGACTAAGCCTTATAGGGAAAAAAAGAGGCACAGCATAATTAGAAAATAGGATCTTGCCCTAAGGTACAAATTGGAAGATATATCAACTTGGGGCATTAGAATGACAAATAATTACCAAGATGACCTACATTAGTGGTACGATATGAATGAAAAGAAACCAACCATTTCTTTGGTTTGTTGGCATTGACTAGAGTAGACAGAAAGAAGTGGTTCGGTGTGGCTAAATGTAATTTTTAGCTGCTACTGATCACAAACACTACTTTTCATGAAATAAAGCTTGCTTGCTGGCCTTTGTCTGCTGAGTGAGCATGAAAAAAGCAGGTAGCAGAGCCATCAAATAATAGCAGCTTTTGACTCAGCATGACTCATTCTTCCTGCAGACTCCTCCCCTGTTCAATTTTATTTTTTCCTGCGCCATCAATACAAAATGGAGTCTAAAGGGAAGGCAAACATCCTCCCTAAAATGGCTGAATGCGGCAAAGGAAGATAGAGAATAGTAAAATAAGGCAACAGCACCATCTGGTGTTTAAAAAAACTGGTTTAGTATTGATATGTTTTAGAATTGAGAAGCATGCATTGCAATGGAAATAAGGCCTGCTAGCAAAAGTGAAATCTGAAAAATCTCTCTCTCAGATTTATATCTATTCTATTTTTGAGCCACAAATTCTTCTGTAATTATAATCCATAAAGGTCTATATTTAAATACTCCGCCAGATTCAATTCAATCCAATCTTGTCAATGCACAACATGTGCGCAGTGAAATTGAATGAGCATCCCTCGGTACAATCACACAAAGCACAGAAACACAGAATTAAATATTATTTAATTTATAATTAAGTATTACACAACAATATTATAGAGACCTATTATTATATGTTATACAAATGCAGTATTTATGAATCATGAATTTGAATTTCAAAAGGAAAATGATTATTTCAACTTTCAAATTTTGGCTCTCTGATATCATATTTCAAGAGCAGTTTTGGAAAGTGATACAAGCTCATGAAAACTCTTACTAAGAACTGTGGTCAAGCTGAAAATGCTTAAGTGTTTTAAAAGCAACATGACAGCATTGAATCTCTACTGAAGATTTAGGATTTGCAGAAATACATTTAAATTTATTTTCCCAACTTAACCTGCGTGAATTACCCTGGAAAATTACAAAATTACATATTTCGTTTTGCAGTGTGAACTTGAGAATGTCATAAACCTAAACCATTATATAGACATGCAGTGTTTAAGTAAAACACAACTATATGGAAGGCTAAAAATCAAACTTCCCTTTGAATAGACAATTCAAAGTGAAGTATTATAGTATCAGAATAAAAAGCATGTTGTAATTCACCATCCCCAGTATATTCTATAATGAAATATGGAAAAGTGAAACAACTTGCAACTGTTCAGGTACCAGATGTAAAATCTGCCAGAGTTTTAAGTTCTGACTAGATCTCCCTCCCTACTCTCCACCACCAGCACACACATACCACTCCATAGATAAAGCTGATAAATCTTTTTTATTATACTTAACTCTCTAAAATACAGTCTGGATGCTGTTAAAGCTTCCTGATATGGGAGATGTACTATAAAAAGAAACAGATGGGAATAACAAGATGCTCTGGCAGCCAAGCAAAATCTTTTATCTGAGGAAAGGAACACCCCCCACCCTTTGTTTTCTTTGTTCCTGAGAAATGAGGCCAGCAAAAAGGGAGGGGGCTGAAGGGGGAGGAGGGAGGGGAGGAAATGGCCACCGCCCTGATGACACAATGTCAGGAGATCTCATCTTCCAATCCAGTGGCTCTGACATCACCACTCTGAAACTGAGCCAAAATTACTCAATTGCGCACATCTGGTGGATGAAAAAAACACTGCAAGAAATTTAAGAAAAGTTGGATTTGAATTATGCCTTATCAACGCAAGAGAGGTACAGGACTGGGAAACAAATAATAGCCTATCCGGAAGAGTTTATTAGGGGCATCTCTGAGCATTTTAAAGCTGTATTTCAAAAACAAAGCAAGTTAAATGCTAATCGAAGACCACTTATCAAAAATGGACAGCCTTGATTATTCACAGATGGACAAATGTATAATATGCAACATACTCAAACTTTCAACTACAGAAATAGGTTGGTTCACACGAGATATTTATACTCTGCAAACAAAATTAATCAAACTTCACTTATTGGACAAATTGGGCACACTAATTCTTTAAGTGAACAGTTTAAATGAATTGTACGAACCAATCATATAGCAGTTGACAGATTTGTCACTCCTGTATCAATGCAGCAGATAATGGCTACTGAGCCAATAATTTATATTTGTTTGTATTCCTAGTCTGACCCTGTTACCAATACGATTTTTTTAGTAAGAAAATAGGGGTGTGAAATTAATTATGAACATATGGGTCTCTGCTGCAATTCTGTATTTCAATGTCTCACATTTCATGTTCCCCCCAAAATACAACAATAGCATAGGAACAATTTCATCTTCATCTTCTTTCTTGACAATTCTGCATGAGGCAAAGCATTTGGAAAAGATGCAAACAAAGCTCCTCTTCCTATAATATAAAAGCAGCTGTATCTTTGCTAACTTGCAAGAAAGCTGTTTCAAATTACCTATGTCTGCAGGTGCTCAACCAATAACAGAAATGAAACAAAGTGGTAGTATTACACACATATGCCCAACCAACTGAAACAGCTACATGAGCCTTACAGAGAATATGGCTATTTTAATGATTTGAAAAGAAGTATTTCACCTATTTTAAAGCAAATTGGAAAATACCTGTTTTCAAACATTTTGTTCAATCTTTGCATACTTTCAGTAGTAGCTTTCCTTCATAAAAAGTTACTATGAACACATTTATATTTCCACATATACAGGAAAATACTTGTCAAAGTGAGGCAAACTGTTGGGATAAATACATTATCAAACTATTTACAAGATGCCTTTGCTTCCAATTTTAATCAGAATAGCCAAATAACGAAATTTGGTCTATGAGAGAATTAACTTATTTATTCACATACTATTGAGATATTAGGCATCCTTCCTTAGCCTTGTCTTGACATTCACCAAAGCTTTACCCCATTGAACAAGTTATACTATATTTGAGAGAGATGGGCACTACAGAAATGTGAAATAAATATTTCTACTTATGTTTGGAAGGAAGTATGAATGACTGCACCAGAAGAAATAGTTATTACTATGGAAATGTTAAAGAAACTGATGCAAAATGAAAAGACACATTCACAGTAGCCTAGAGTCCTAGCCAAACCTGAATCCTTCTGTATTTTTTACCTGTCAAGTATACAAGGAGGAAAAAAATGGTACAATGGAGATCTGGACATACAGACACACACAATCATACCAAGAAATATTTCAGTGCAAATAATGGAGCAGAAAGCTATAGCAGATCAAGGATATAATTCACACACCTGCAATTAAATTTATCCCATTCAAAATGGGAATGAATGTGGCCAAGTTTTATAATAAGAGAACAGATAATTTTTTAAAATTATATTTCAATAACATCCTACATCTTACAAAGTATTGACCTTTTACACAGAATTACAGTAATTCTTTAATAGTCACAGAGTGCACTGTGGTGGCATATGTTCTTCCTATTTACAAGGTAGTCCATTATATGCATGCTGATATATTTTGAAGAGAACTTTAAATGATACTCAGTCCTATATTTTAGTATTACCATTATATCAAATTATATTCTTCAGATGGAGCACATGGAGGCATAATATATAATATATAAAGTAACAATTCATGTTACTTATTTTATTTATTCAATATTTATATCTGCCCAATTCAACCAAGTGTCTCTGGGTGGTTTACAAGTCTAAGATTTTAAAACAATGTAAACAACTTAAGACATTAAAACAAAAAAAACCATCCACAAACATGTAAATATACAAATAAACAACAGTCTTGATGATTAATCAGCTAATAGTAAAGCCAAGTAATGCGGCCCTTCACACATTCCGCAATTCTCCTGGGAGGGGGGAGAGGGGATCTTCAATGTGTTACTTGCTTTATTGCTTTCTTCTTCACACTATGTAACTTTTCACTTTATAACCTTTATCCTGGTGCCAAGGCTCTCTAACATATTAGCACCTTTTGGGGAATGTGAAGGGAGGGAGGGCCATGTGGTTTGTATCAGTTCAAAAACACATCCACACCTGAGGATTGGCTGAATCTACATCATGCAGAAGGGAGGAGTTGGGTTCCTAAATCCTTTATCTTAACTTGTTCGTTGGCGGGAACTCAGATCCTGCTTTCTTTTGTCTAGTTATCACTTCTATTCAAGAAAAGGTTCCTTTTGAAATATTACTGTTTCAAGAGTTTTACTTTCTTGGAAAAGGAGGAGAGGCTGGACCTTACCGAGACCCAGATCATGAATGAATTGTAAATTCATACTGATAAACAGTATGTGAGAAATGTTATCATGCTAACCTGTCCAATTATAACTCCTTTTGTGAAATCCTCTTCAAACCAACTCAAAAACAAAACAAACTTTCTTTAATAGAACTGCATTTCACCTCTGACACTATTTTGTTACAAGAAGAAACCTTTCAAATTAGACAAAGTTGTACATATCACAAAAGCTATTTTCAAATTTACATTTTTAGAGACAATTTAGGGAACTCACCAGAAACATGTATGTTATGGTATGAAAATGATGGAAAAAATATACTATACTTTTGGCCAAAAGTCTGAAATGTTTTAGTGAAATTAGTGAAAAGTAAAACATCTTCCCCAGGACAGCAAAACAGTAATTATTCTTGTTTGTGTGGCATGCTACTTTTCCTGTTTCAGTACCTAAAAAAAACTTTCAAAAGAAGGATATAGGCAGGCATATTTTTTCTGTCTTTTCTAAAACAATACATATCTAAAAGTAGCTTTCTATCTTCTTCATCTATTTTGCAAGGTCAGATAGAAAGACTAGGTGGAAGAGAAAGTCTTTAAAAGAATGAAGGGAAACAAGCATTATTTTCCTGCCAGCAGATGGCATCCAAAGCACATATTTGAAAAATTAACTGTATTTTGGAAGCTTGCACAAACTTTTAGCACAATTATAATATTCCGTATTACACAAAAAAGAAACATCTACATTATGCTTTTGAATTGTTATTAAATTAACAATTTGTCTATAGTTTCTTTTTTCATTGGTACTTTTAAAACAAATATACAAATTTTAACTTCTATATTATAACACTTCCCTTTTTAAACTGTCATCATCATCATTGCCAGAATAAACATACAGGTAGTCCTCAACATACAACAATTCATTTAGTGATTGTTCAAAGTTACAATGGTACTGAAAAGAGTGACATATGACCATTTTTCACACAACCATTGCAGTATCCCCATGGTCATGTGATCAAAATTTAGATACTTGGCAATTGACTTATATTACTAATGGCTGAAATGTCCCGGGGTCATGTGATCCCCTTTTGTAATCTTCTGACAAGCCAAGTCAATGGGGAAACCAGATTCATTTAACAATGATGTTACTAATTTAACAATTGCAGTGATTCATTTAACAAATGTGACAGGAAAAGTTGTAAAATGGGGAAAACTCATTTAACAAATGTTTTGCTTAGCAACATACATTTTGGGCTCAATTGTGGTTGTAAATCGAGGACTATGTGTAATAATTAACTTCTTCCTTGTTATGAGAAAAAAATGGGAGCGGTTGAAAGGAGAAACGACTGGTTTTAAATCATAACAGAAACAAAATTGTTCAATCACAAGCAACTACAACTAAAAGTGGGCATCCCAAGACAGTGTGTAAAGAAAGATCATAGAGAAAAAACAGTAAATGAGTTTCAGGCAGTTCTAGGATGAAGAGTTAATTAGAAGCAAAGTGTGGAATTTAGAAAGCAACAGAATAAAAAAATAGAAAAGCAGATAACTGAATAGTCAGATTTAAGTTTAAACTAGTGCTTCCTAAACATTTTCCCTCATTATCCAAAACTGCTTATTGGAATGTTCTTCTTGTTGCTAGTCGCAAAGTTGTGTCCGACCCATCACGACCCCATGGACAACATTCCTCTAGGCCTTTCTGTACCCATGTTCTTTTTGCACCTTATCAAAAAGTCCTTATTTTGTGGCTTCCGGTTCCTGTTCCGGTCGATGCAGACGGGAGAGAGGCTAGCTCCTCTCCCCCACTGGTCTTCCCCTGCTTGTGGGCTCCATACGGAGCCTAACACCACTTTGTAGGAGCGGCAGAGCAAAGAGGGGTGCCCAGAGTGGTCAGGGGGCAGTGCAACTCCCCTGGAGGATCCCTGGGCTGAAAGTCCCCTCAGCCATGGTGAGACGAAGAGATCAGAAATGGCCGCCACAAAGACCAGAACGACAACTGAGCCAATTAACATCTAAGACGGAGCAGGAGAGAAGTTGGCATGCAGCTGTGGAACTGGGTGAGAAGATCCTTTATTTTCTTGAATTTAAACCCTGAGAGACTACCTTAAAAGAAAGCTGCCCGGATTTGTTCTAATTACTGCTTAAGTGGCAAAAAGGAAAAAAAAAACCTGGGGGAAAAAAAGCCTGAAGCTGAGACAGAAGGAGATTTAAAGGGAAAGGGCATCAAAAGACTTTCAACAAAGAAAGTTGGAAATTGAACTTTCATTGTAAAAAGCACTGTACTTGAGAATAGGCATTTTTAAAGATGCCAGAATGATGGACTTAAAAGATTTTGTAAACCTGGAAATGCTGAAATATTGAAATAGCTGAGGATTGATTTTTCTAAAAGGGATCCCTGCTGGAGAAGTGTTTTTGCAATACCATCTGCCAAGAGGAGGAGGACTTTACACCCTAACAAGAATATATAAAGATTTAAAATACAGGACTATGACAATTTACTTGCTAGAAGGGGTTAAGGTGAAGAAAGAGAGAAAATGAAGAAATTAATGTTTTGTTTCTGGAATATTGAAGAACTATAATTTAAAATTGTGAGAACTGTGCCTCTGCATAGGAGAGTGAATACAATATTGGACATAAAAATAAATATGGACTTGGATTATAAATGAAGAGAGAGAAGACTAAAGAATTTTTAATGTTTCAACAAGAAGAAATGGATAGTTGGGAGAAATTGATATTGTTTATGTGGGACATGTGGGAAATGATGAAAACAGAACACAAGGATTTACGTAATCATCAAGCTGGATACTACGGATAAAAAAATGGAGACTATGATTCAACCAGAGAAGAAGACAAGAGAAAATATTCAAGTTGAGGGAGAAATGAATAAAAATGTTGTTGTAAAGAGAAAAGGGGAATACAAAAAAATGTAAGAGGCACAATGGTTAAAAAAAAGAAAGAAGAAATTAGACAAGGAAATAGCAGTTGGAGGAGAATTAAAGAGGAAACTGGGGCTCTGGTAATCCCTCGAGGTAAAGAGACAGAAGAAAAATTAGACAGGCTGAAATTGAAATATAGAAGAAGGAGGGGGTGAAAGGAAAATTTAAAACAAATAGATTAGAAGTTAGCAAAATCAGAAATGTAATGAGAAAGTACATATTACGTAGGCAAGTGAAAGAGAAGACAACATTTTTATTTATTTTATTTATTTAATTTTTATACCGCCCCCTCTCCCGAAGGACTCGGAGCAGTGTACAGCCGTCTAAGAAAAACACAAAGTAAATAACAGTTTAAAACAAATTAAAATTAACTTAGGTGGCTGATCATAATTAAAAACTGATGTAAAAAATTAGAAATTTAAAAATTTAAAACAAAGATTAAAAATTTAAAAACTGATTTAAAAACTGATTTAAAACCCCCAACT